>JACVVK020000082.1:82500-150000 GCA_018292915.2 Batillaria attramentaria
CCTTGTCATCTGAAGACACTGACGCTTAAAGTGCACATGGTGGCCTCCTTTGTCTCCCGCAGCTGAACAATTGAACTGGCCAGAAAAGTGCTCGGCTTGTAAAGGTCTTTGCACACGCTGACTGCCTGCAGCGAGCTCGCACTCTCGCCGAGTGGATTTTCTGTTCACACGACACCAGCGTGCATTGGGCGGACTGAGCTGCCGACCTAGCGCTGGACAATACACAACGCGCACAGCGCGCGGTCAGTGGCGACTGACTGGTGTGGCCAGGAAAAAATTACGACCGTGTTCTATCCACAGGCGTAGCGACGACGGCAGTGCCCCTGGCGAGCGGATGTAATTGGCTGGAAGCGCATTTTGTCGCTGGTAGGCGCGCAAAATGGTCACGTGTCAGTCAGTCCAGAATTTTATTCAGGATCCCCTAGGGGCATTGTGGCAGAGGTTTAAGTGAAGCTCTTGACATCCGGTAATCGGCGTCGACCGGGCGTGAATTGCCCGTCATTGATTTCCGACAAGGACCACAGTCGGTCACCACGCATTACTAGCGGTCCTTCACTGAGAGCAGCTTTTAGTACTACAGAGTGCACGCTCCTCCACCTGCCGTGCGCTGTAACTTGTGTTGGACGTCACGTGCCCAACAGGCACACGACTGGATGCGACCTTCCACAATGGAATGCTCATATTCTATGTTTACCAGGCTTCATGCAGGCCAGCTCATGTTTGTTTTTGTTTGTTGTTGTTGTTGTTTTTGTTGTTTTGTTTTTGTTTTGTTTTTTTTGGTTGTTTTTTTTTGTTTTTTGTTTTTTGTTTTTTTTGGGGGGGGGGGTTGGGGGGGGGGTAGGAACAGTTTAGTTGTGAGTGCACCTGAACTTTCAAAACAGTTTGTTTCATTAGTAGAATTCAGGTGAATGCGACACATTGCCGTCTGCAGGCTGTGCGAGCCCGGCAAAAACTCAATTTCTTCTCAGCGGTTGACCGTGACCGCAACTCTAGCTGACTCCATTGATATTCGCGTTGCGTGTTTTGGCACAGTGTCAGCCTGTGGTCAACTTGTGAACCAAGTCATTGATGCTTCAACTCTGAGGATCCTGCCACTGTCCCAGTGGTACGATATCAGGCACTAGTCTACCGAAAGAGTTCAGAACATTTTGTGAGCACAGAATTGGTTGAAGCTGAAGCTGAGGCTTAAGACTGCACATTAAAACCTCTATGTTCGTAACGACGCTGAGATGGAAACCCGCCGCTTTTTTTTTAAACTTTATTATCCCATTCGGGAAATTCGGGCTGCCTCCCCCGGAGGAAGCGAGTCGCCGCGGTGCAGCGCCACCTAAAACCTATCCTATATTTTTTACAATTTTGCTGGGGGAGGAAAGCCGGATAACCCGGAGAGAAACGCCCGATGAGCAGCCCGGTAGCTAGGAAAAACCGGTATCACATATCACAAACTCGACCTGGGCTCGAACCCACGCTTCATCGCCGTGACATTGGTGACGGCCGTTCAGTAGCGCAGCGGCTAAATCCGACGCGCTACCTATTAGACCACCGCTCACCCCAAGCTTTCGAAGCTCTAAGGCAGTTTTGCCAGATAGAAGGAAGTTTCATTTGGCCATTGTGGCCGTTTTGGTGACTTTGTGGCTTCTAATATTAGAGAAATACCGATTTGAGAATACGGCCCATTCCTGAACAGACAGGGACCAAACAAAGCTTCTAAAAATAGCAACCAATCAGCGCCGTCTAGCTGGTCCTCAGTCCGAAACCAAATAACGTCGTCTGCTCAGAACGCGGTACACTTCTAGAACAACTAATACGCCGGCTAGAGTCAGCACAAAGGTCTCAGGTGGTATATTGCGACCCAAGTGATTGATTCTGATGCGCAGTCAGCGCATTCATTGCCAAGTGTTCCACCCGCTGTTGTATGCTTGTCATACGTATTGAGACTTTAAAGTCACCGCCATCAGACATATAACACGTACATTATGTAGTGGAAACTGATTCCTCTAGTCGAGTTGCCGGGATATATAGGTCAGGAAGACAGGCGCTCACTGCGAGCTGTTCTCTTTCCACCCGACACTCCTCCGCCACGGGAAAAAGTAGTACCTGGTTGTTTCGTTATAGTCACTGGGGAGCCGGGGTGGTCAAATGGTAGAGCGTTGGACTTTCAATGCTCGGGTCGTGAGTTCGATTCCCGGCTGGGGCCAAATATTTGTGCTGGCCTTTTTCTCGTTGCCCCGTCTTTGATATCACCCTTATGTGGTGGAAAAGGACGTTAAACTCCCAAACACCCACCCCACCCACCCTCGTTATAGTCACTTTCCTGTCTGAAGAGCGTAGGTACGCGTGCGCCTGACAAGGGCTGATACTATGTTGCGGGCGCCTGTGCTTCCACCTGCCAGGCACGGACTTGTGGTGCTCGTGCCGGACTGCAGGCATTGTAGTGGATTGGATCACGTGACGTGCCTCGTTCATTTTCTGACTAGAATATAAGGACCATGCAGAGGGTCGGGTCTAGTGGTTGAAGTTCCCCGGTTTTTGCAGATTCTGAGGTACTGGGTTCCACTTGTATGGACGGTGGGCAGGAATTTGGCTGGGGGGTAGGGGGGTAGTCCTCAACAGTTCTAGTCAAAATCACACACAGACTCGTTCACGATGCCTGCCTTGTCACACGCCAATCACAGTCAAGACCAAAAAAAAAAGTAAAAAAAAGTTGCAGGTCTCCCTGTCCGGCTGGATCGAATGGCGTTCACTTAGACTGTTCATATAACGTCTCTGCTCCCCCACTCCCTCACGCACGCACGCTCACGTGAATCACACGCATTCTCTCACCCACTGGACATGAACACATTACAATCACATAGTGAGAAGGGTCAGGCTCAGCTATTTAAGTTTCGAAATTTATAATAGCATTTGTTATCAAATTTTGTGGGCTGAACAGTTCCAGAGTAGAGGCCGGGGAGGAAACCGGAGTACCCAGAGAGAACCCCCGACGACTGGCCCGAATGAACGGTGCCACATACGAGAAGGAAAAACTCTTCGCCCCGAGTGGGACTCGAACCTGACCTCTCGCATTGGTGACAAAAGTCTCCAAACCACTAGACCAGCGACCGCCCTTTATCTGCCCGGGGAGCCGGGGTGGTCGAATGGTAGAGCGTTGGACTTCTAATGCTCGGGTCGTGAGTTCGATCCCGACTGGGGCCAAATATCGTTTGTGCTGGCTTTTTCATCGTTGCCCCGTCTTTGATATCACCCTATGTGGTGGAAAAGGACGTTAAACCCCTTAACACCCACCCCACCCACCCCTTATCTGCCCGCTGGGGCAGTCACCAAACACTTTTTTCTGACAAACCAAAACACCTGCATATAGCCAGTCTCTTCCTATTACCCACTAATTTGTTTACAATTGCAGAACCAGCTTAGATTAGTTCAATAGGGTGTGACATCCGTGTTGTTTTGCACTCATGTTATTAATGTTTCCTCTAGAGCAGCGGCGTGTCTCTGTACCTGGCGTAAAAATAATCACACACTCCCGGCCACCGGAAATTGTTATTGATTTTATGACTGTGTTACTGGCATAGGCAGGGTGCAATGTTACGCACATGAATATTTACACGGATGTCGCTGATAAAAGCTGGTGACACGGTTGCGGTGGTGTCGTTCGAACATACAGCTGAGTCGGCGATATGCTAGAGAGCCAGATTTACGGATCAAAGTTGTTTCCTTTGTTTGTGTGTGTGTTGTTTAATTCAACGAATCAGTAATTCTGTAATGTTTTCAGCAAAACGTAAAACCGATAAACACAAAACTTGCGAAATGGCACCGGCCCCCGTAGTGTAGTGGTTAACACTTCGGACCATGGACCGGGAGACCCGGGTTCGAGTCCCAGCCGAGGCAAGCGGGATTTTTCCTACCTAGGTCGGCTCCTACCCTGAGCGGTTGTGCTATGGGCCCACAGCCGAGATTCACCCACTTCACGGGTGCGACTTTGGGGGTGCTTCCCTTAGTATGACACGTCTTATGATGTGGATGATTACACGGCCGGCACCGCAGGTACCGTAGTTCCCGGGCCTGGTTAATGCCGGGTGGTGTTCCTCCCAGGTAATGGGTGGAATCCACGGAGGGCTACGACTGTTGTTATACTACTGAAGAGCTCAGTGTGGTCGCCGCGTCATTGAGTACGCTACTGCTGCTTAGTGCCATGCTTTGGAAATGTTCAGCCCACCAAAATGAAAAATAAAATGCAATTCTGAATTCCGAAATTTAAACAGCTGAGCTGACCCTTCGCACCACGTGATTGTAATGTGTTTATGTCCAGTGTGTGAGAGAATGCGTGTGATTCACGTGAGCGTGCGTGTTGGGTTCAGTTCGCGGCGCTTTGAGCCGATTCGCGAAATTGGGTAAAGCGCCTATACAATACTCATTATTATTATTATTCTAGACGCTGTCACTGTGCAGGTGCCTGAGTGGTGTGCTGACAGAAACCACGAAAACAGCTCCGAACCGTCTATGAGCATAAATGGTAGCTACAGCCCTTTTAAAGAAAACGTTCACCGTCTACAACTGTCATCAGGGTGACATCAAAACGGGGCAACGACAAAAAGACCAGCACAATTTTCTCCAATTGTGTCCAAGGCAAAACAATTTCGGGAGACATCCCAAAAGACAGAGAGAGAGAGAGAGGGGGAGGGGGGGGGGGGAGATGACCCAAACGGTAAAAGTTGTTAGCCTGGAAACGATTTTTCAAACTTGCCGTTTCTAAAACCTTCGAATACCCAAAATACCAACAGGAACAAAATTTAAACGGATTTAGACCAAATTAGAGTACGAAAACAACTTACAACACCAAAATAGAGAGAGAGAGGGGGGGGGTGGAGTGGGTGTTTGGGAGTTTAACGTCCTTTTTCACCACGTAAGGGTGATATCAAAGACGGGGTTCGAACTCACGATCCAAGCATTGAGAGTCCAACGCTCTACCTTTCCGCGGCTGTCCCGGCTCCCGGAGAGAGAGAGAGAGAGAGACAGACAGACAGACAGACAGACAGACAGAGCATTATGATGTTTTTTATTACGAGCTTGAAACTTGTTTACGAACGTTTTTCGATTTTCGGGAAAGAAGTAGGCCATTCTCTCTCTCTCTCTCTCTCTTTAAATTTTGTGTGTCGCAGCCAGTGGCTTTGGCTTCCGGGAACCAACGTCATCAATGATGCCTTTCAAAGCATCATAGCCGACTTCCGGGTCTTTTCATTGAAAGCAATTAAGCTCGTGTTCGCCCTTTCTTCTATGGCGAAAGTACCAATTGTCGGCATAAAAGAAAATATGGTTGATCTGCACGGCTTTTGAGGTGCGCCACCGAAGTAAGTCAAGGGGAGAAAATCGCATCCTGACCGCAAGAGTACTGTCCCCCTACTCCCATTATTGTCAATGTGGTAATGACGTTGTTTTGCGGGTTGAGTTTTTTTGCTATGGTCGATTTTTTTTTTCATTCATTATTTTTGAGTAATTTGGAAGTTGACCCTAAAAATCGCAAATGCAGTATATATGCATGTGCTTAGGTATGGGCGTTGTGCGCGCGCGCGCGTGTGTGTGTGTGTGTGTGTGCGCGCGCGCGCGCGTGTGTGTGTGTGTGTGTGTGTGTGTGTGTGTGTGTGTCCCCAAAAGTTTTCAAGTTCTCACAATGCATACTTAGACTCAATCATCTTTTTAGTTCTCTTTGGAAATGGAATGCCAACCGGCTGGATTAGAAAAAGAAAAGTAATAAGTGCTTGATAATAAGTGTTTCCAATACCAACGTCTTCACACCACCTTTGTCCTGCATGCCCGATTAAGTGCTATAACTTGTGGTGGTTGCACATTAGTCGAGTAAAACATGACTGACAGGGTAAAATTTATCGTGTCCCTGCGACGAGGAGAACAATTTGTTCTGTCACCTTCCACTGTCTCAGCCAGGCTTCTCCCGACATGACCGCTGGGACATTGAGCTCAATCTGGGACCTGCCCAGTTCGGTAGGTTCCCGTTCTTATTGGTACACAGTCGTGCTAGCTTGGGATAAGACGCACACGCGTATAGTCAAAGATGAAGCCAAACGAGCACGTGCGCACTCGCACACTCAGACAAATCCTGACAGGAATCGTATTTTGGGTGTATAGGTTTTTTTTTTTTTTACAAATGGCTTTTTTGAGTAGGTCTTTGTATCAAGTCATCTTTTATCTAAAATAAAACAAGTTTCTCTGTGTACCAAGTCATCTTTTATCTAAAATTAGACAGGTTTCCGGTGTTTAGGAGCGCTAAAAATGATTAGTCAGTATAGAAAGTTACGAATGTAAAAAAACAAACAAAACCCCAAACTTATTCAGATTCGTGAAACTCCTAGATTCGCTATTTTAAGTTTGGGTTGTTTGGGTTTGGAATGGGTGGATGGGTGGGTGTTTGGGGGTTTAACGTCCTTTTCCACCACATAGTTTGGGTTTGGGATAGAGTCTGATTGCAGCAAGATTTTAAGGTAGACATGCTTTGACAGTGATGACAAAAATGACCAAAAATCTGGACACAAAATTTTAAAAAGGCGTTATGCCCTATGTCGAGACGTTTCAGCTATTAATTTATTCAGACGCGCTCCAGCCAGCGGTTTCTTTCCAAGAAGATTCAAAACATGCGGCACCCGTCCACAGCCGGTGCTCACACGGCAGCTAATGATCGTCCTTGGATAAGATTATGCCACTGGCGCGGTCCATCGGGCACTTTGCCATAGCCTGAAGCAGAACTCTCTTCTTTTTTTTTTAAAAACCTACATGTCAACAAACATTGCGTTTAGTGAACTACAGGACAGTGACGGTGACGTAGGTCTGTCAGTTCCATGGGGCCAGATTATAGCGATAGGTGTCAGTGTTTTATCTTGATGGGTGTAGCAATGTTTCGGTAAAAGGCATGAATTCTAAGTCTACGAGGCTTCACAAAAAGGCGGATTTTTTTTTTAAACAGCTGCGCTAAAGTGCGTCTGTACACCCGATTTGCTGTGATAGATGTGATATTTTCAACGTCTCTCTCCGGGGGCGTCTCTATAGTCCTGCCACGTGTCGATAGTCCGACGATTTTACGCATTTTGTATTGATAGTCCGATTTGTTAGTGGTCCTACGCTCGATAGTCCTACGTGTAGATAGTCCTATACTTACTCAAAGTCTCGTCAGTCCTACGTATTAGTCCTACGTCTCGATAGTCCTACTGGAAAAAAAAAAACTCTAAAGGACAATCAACACGTGGGACTAATTAAACGTAGGCCTGACGAGACTTCAGGTGAGCGTAGGACAATCGACCACCGGACTATCGAGCATTCGGACTATCAACACGTAGGACTATCGGCGTAGGACTATCTACACGTAGGACTATCGACACAGAGTGCAGTTGCCACGTAAGATTAACCACACGCACCCCGATCTCCAAGGTCAGGACCCAGATATTGGGTGGCCGGTCAGCTGGTGATGCGGTGACCGATCTTGGCAGAAGTGTTGGGTATTGATTTCTCTTGGTCGTGCTCTGTCGGTGCCATGGGACACGCACCACGCACGGCGCTAGCGAAATGGTGCGCTCGCACTTACCGCGCACTTGACGGATGAAAATAGTTTCGGGTGGGAGGGTCACGCGTTCACATCCGTAGTGGATGGTTTTGGCGGTGACAGTGTTGTCGCCTACTGGTGACACGAACTTGGGGTTGATGAGAGGGTGTTTTCGTGTTGTTATTTTTTTCCCCACGTTGAAGGTGATTCCAAAGACGAGGTAATAATAATAATAATAAAATGGGTACTTAAAGGACGCCCTCCCTCTCGCGGGAGCTCAGGGCGCCTTACAAAGAACACACACTCACTCACCCAGAAACACACACGACATGCCTCCACACATACATTTGACTAAAAACACATGATGTGCAGCATCATACTCGGGCTGCCCCTGGCTTACACACACACACACACACACACACACACACACACACACACATATGACCAGCAAGATGATGATGTGGCAACAGTTATTGGGTCCTTGAAACAGGAAGGGGGGAGGTCTTTATACATTTTATTGCTGCTAGGATCGGAGTCCTCGCTGAGATGGAGCTGGACGAGTGGCGCAGGTAAAAGTGGAGAAATGCGCATGGGAACGACGAAAGAGAGCAGTGGTGAGGAAGAGGGAGAGGGTTAAAGATCTAAGCTCCCAACAAAAAGCTTTCCGAAGTGTGAACAAATTTTAAAAACTGCCCATGCATTATCGTGCCAAAATTAAAGATCTAAGCTCCCAACAAAAGGCTCTCCGAAGTGTGAACAAAAAGTTACAGAGTCGATCGTGCAAGCACAGTCAACTCTGTCACAGTTGCAGAGTTCACACAGTGTCCAGAAACAGCGACAAAACCGTGCCGAAAAACTGCCCCCACTTCCTCGGTCGGGGTCCGCCCACACTACTATGCACATCTCCGTGCAGTGGTATTCCGTCGGTGCAGTGGTTATCACAGCAGCCGTTACCGAGTGAGTACTGTCCGCAGTGATCCCCATACAAGTCGTGTCAAGAAGATTTTTTGGCCAAGAAGATTTTTTTTATCACTTTTGAATTTTGTCAGTGTCGCTCGCATGCGAGCTGAAATGTTTACGCAAGAAACAAAACTGCTTTCAAACACGCGGACTTACCGGTAGTAGCATAGCTTGCGCCATGTCCGACATCGCTCAGTCGTCTAAACTGACGTATCCGCGGCGTGGTCACATAATGAGCCGGGTTGCATGAGGATGTGCACAGTAGCGTGGACGGACCCCGACAGGAAGTGGGGGCAGTTTTTCGGCACGGTTTTGTCGCTGTTCCTGGACACTGTGTGAACTCTGCAACTGTGACAGAGTTGACTGTGCTTGCACGGTCGACTCTGTAATTTTTTTTTTTTTCACACTTCGGAGAGCCTTTTGTTGGGAGCTTAGATCTTTAATTTTAGCACGATAATGCATGGGCAGTTTTTCAACAGAGCGTGTATAATCAAAATGGACCCGAGTGTTTCCGGTGCTACTCCACTTCAAAAGTTTCGACGATGACTGGTTGCACTCACAATAACACGTTAACTGAAATGAGTGGCTGGAACTGTAGATCGTGGTGACGTCACAGTCGAAGCGACTTGTGTGGATGGGCGCTGTACCCGCAGACTACTCATACTACGACACACAAACACAAACACGCTTGCGAAAAGCGATCAGTCATTATGTAGTAACGATGTTTTTTTCTTATCAGTCATGAAGCTGTCTGTACGTTGAGCCGAAGACCCCACACCGGTGACGCGGCTAAGCCGCGAATCCAACCGGCTGTCGATCGCAGTGACTGTTTTAGGCCGGAAAAGCGCGACACACATGCGGTGATGTGCAATAATGCTGCCAGGAAAGCTAAGAACTGAAATGAATTTGATCATATTGTTATATGCATATATCAGTAAGACTTTCATCTTCCCACCCAAAGCGATTTTATATCGAAAATTTTATTCATGTAAGGACACGAGTCATATTTGTTCGACTGCAATGAGACTCGGGAGCTATTTTGCAGTTTAACACGAAGCTGACAAAAAAATACCACGTTAATTCCAGTAGTTTCAAAACAGACACGTATCCGTGATGTCTTTGTGACTTGCATGCCAATTGTTGTGACGTAGGATGCTTTAGTGTTTTCGCAATTTAAGAAAATATCAGAGCAGTGCGAAATCCTCGGCTAAGAACCGGCCAACCGTCTGTTTGATACAGGCTGGTTCTTAGCCGGGGCGAGTGCTGGTTCATAGCCACAAAATATTCACTACCAATTTTCTTTCTCGAACTGCGCTCGATCTAAGCCACAAATTGCACTAATCTTCTAGGTGTGGCCGCAAGACATATTATAAAACTGGGACGTTTTCATAAACGTGACTTTCCTTTCTGTAATTTTATATTATCGCGAATGAAAGTGAATTTTCTACAGAAAACGAGACTAAATTGCTTCCAACGTGAGTGTACGCGCAAGTAGCACCACAAAAACCACTTAAGAGTTGAACAGAGACCTTCTGCGACAAGACAGGCCAACCTCAGATCGAGACAAGCTTTCACAAGTACAGCGCAGATGATTTTCTGAGAGAAGTCGCGTGCGGCCAAGCAACGCTAGCGCTTAGACGCCGCAAGCCGGTCAGAATCGGGATAGCCGCGTCACCGGTGTGGACCCTAGCTGCGCTAGTTATTGCGTAGTGGATCTAGGGTGATTGGTTGAACCGTGGCCGGCGTCCTGAAGAACGACAGACTTACTAGCGCAAAAACGTTGATTGATTATAACGAACACAAGATAATTTTAATTCTCTCTCGCATTTACCATGAGCTCGAGATCACTGTAAATATCTCTAGAGATATTTGTAACTGATTATCCCTTTTTCCCGTCATTGTAATTATGTCTCGCATTTACCATGATCTCGAGTCATTGTAAATATCACTAGAGATATTTGTAACTGATTATCCCTTTTTCCCGTCATTGTAATTATGTCTCGCATTTACCATGATCTCGAGTCATTGTAAATATCACTAGAGATATTTGTAACTGATTATCCCTTTTTCCCGTCATGCTGTTGCTCGGAGAGTGCAAAAAGTGTTCATTGTAATTATCTTCAGAGATATTTACAATGATCAGTGATAATTAAAATTATCTTTAGAGATAATTACAATATAGACCCCGTACAGGTCGAATGCGAACACGCGATAATTAAAATAATCTTGAGAAAATAATAATTATCACTGATCATTGTAAATATCTCAAAAGATATTTACAATGAACACTTTTTGCGCTCTCAGAACAGCACCATGGCAGGAAAAAGGGATCCTGGTAAATATGAGAGATAATAATTTTTTTCTTGTGTTCGTTATAACTATCACCTTTTCAGTAAGTCGCCATACTACTACTCCATACTCGTGTTCTCATAGGCCATGATTTCTAGACATTCATGACCATGACATTACCCCTGAGCTGTCGCGGCTAGACTACCTTAATGTTCATGTTTACGCACCACAACTCCCAAAGAGACCGCCTCTTTCATCCTCGCAGTGCCCGCTCTTCCTCTGAAGCAAAACGTCACCTTTTGCTCTATTACTGCATTTTTTTTTAAAAGCATGCGGAATGTGAATCGTAATAGTTTTTTTTTTTTCTTCATCGGTTAGAGCAGTTTTGCTGACACCGGGAGCAAAACAAGATTTTTTTTTTTTTTTTTTTTGGGGGGGGGGGGATGTTCCGTCCTGAAATTGATTGAAGAGGGCCTCTGGGAAGTGCGCAAAGTTCACTGATGCCAATCAAATTGAAACTCTTTTTTTTGTGGGTTTTGTTCTTTTTGTTGTTACATATATATATATATGTAGTTCATCCATCGTAAAGTTAGTATTGCCCTAAGGTAACAGCTGCGTAATCTACGGCGCAGTCTTAGTCCGACAGCTTCCCCATGGTGATCATTATCTTGATAGAGGATCCGATTAAAAAAAAAAAAAAAAAAAAAGCATCCGTGCACGAAATTACGACAGTTAACTCGACCTCGACGAAAGGTCACATGAAATGTATAAAAGAAATTGCCTATTCTCTCTCTCTCTCTCTCTCTCTCTCTCTCTCTCTCTCTCTCAGCAACGGCAGACCGAAAATGGGCCCGCGCATAGCCAAATCCTTTCCGTTTTTAAATTAAGTTCGTTTGAATCAGGGTTTTCTCTCTCTTTTTTTTTCAACATTAAACATATACGTTTAAAGAAAGTTGGGTTTTACGTCTTAAATTGATTTGTCTTTCTTTCAACTTCAGTGCCTCTGCGGACTACACAAGCTCGGCCCTTCCCCCCCCCCCCCCCCCGCCTCACCCCGATTGTCAGCATACGTATTTATATGTTGCATCAATACTCGCGTGTGTCAGTGACACCTACGCACCTATCAGCGCGCGCGCGCGCGCGCACACACACACACACACACACACACACACACACACACACACACACACACACACACACACACACACACCGAGTTTAACTGATATTTCTTTGGATCCTGTCTGTACAAAACCTACCAATGCAAAGCTTATTAATGGAAACACACAACTGGCAGTAAACATCACCTGGACTGTATGCGTGTGTATACAAAGAGGGGGTTGGACGTCTGTACTTGTTGTAACCGCTTTAGGGACAGTGTTTTCTCCGATTGTTTGCCTATGCCTACACATGATATATCTGCGGGAACGTCAGCGGCATTCCTGATTTATCTTCCTTGCGGTTCTGTCTTGTACAAACAACCGCCAATGCAAACTTATTGAATTAAAACTAGCTACAGGCAGTAAACACCTCCCGGGTCGTTTGTCTGTGTGTATAAATGCATGTTGCGACTGTACTGGGGATGTTTACTGTTACTGTTTCCATTACCCTGTATGTGGTGAAACGGTTAGCACTGATTCCTGAGTAATTTGTATCTTTCTGTGGGTCCAGTCTGGTACAAAACCCGCCAATGCAAAGCTTATTAATAAAATACCGGCAATTCGTAGTAAACATGACCGGGTGGGCTGTTGGCGCTCTTACCTTGCCCTCTACAGGGAAGCCATTTCTATTTTTATTGTCATTTCCTCTGGATGGGCGGGAAGCAACCCTGCAGGACCCGCAGCAAACTCGCCACTGCAAAGCTATGAATGGAAAACTCGCAGTTGGCAGTAAACATCACCTAGACAGTGTGCGTGTACATGTCGATGGTGTGACCGCTGAGGGGGTATTTTTTCCTGTTATTGTTTCCTAGACACATGCTGAAAAGTCAGCGTTCCTGGTTATTTTTGTGCTTGACATACAGTCTTGTGCGTCCTATAAGGATCTAAGCTCCCAACAAGCTCCGTGTAAGCACAGTCAACTCTGTCACAGTTGCAGAGTTTTCAGCGCTTCGGGGACCCTTATAAAACCAGTGCACGAGTTTGCCGCGACATTAGTTGGCTTTTGGTCAGTGAGCGAGACCCATCGTGTGTTGAGTGCTGCACGATCTTTCTCGCTCAGTGTCAAAACGCAAACTGAGCTGTGAATCAGGCTGCCCTTGGCTTTTATTGGGGTTTCAGGGACGCTGAAAACTCTGCAACTGTGACAGTGTTGACTGTGCTTGCACGGTTTTCACAATTCGGAAAGCTTTTTGTTGGGAGCTTAGATCTTCAACACATTTCGTACCACGCACGTGTATCCCACGTTTTTGACTCTTTTTCGGTTTTGGTCCTGTATGCGAAAATCAGGTAAGATTAACGGTTCCTTGACGGCTCTCACTGCAGCAAATACGAGAATAATCAACGTGCAACACTCCCACCGAGCCAAATTTAAATCCATGCAGACATAAATTAATTATGATTTTTTTCTTGTGAGGCCGCTGGTGCACAACCCGTAAACTTACTTGGTAGGAATTGAGTTAATCAGAACCGGTGAATGGTAAAACAGCGTACGTTAATTGTAGGGGCTGGTTTGTCGCACCTCAACGTTTTGTTGTCATTGGTATTGTTGTTTTCATTTTTATTGTTGTTCTCAGTGTTTGGTGTTTCTTGGTGATTGGTTTTTGTTGGGTTTTTTTTTGTTTTGTTTTATGGGGTTTTGTTGCTGTTTTGTTATTTGTTTGTTTGTTTGTTGTTTTTTGTTTGTTTCTTTGTGTGTGTGTTTTGTTTTGTTTTTTTTGTTTTTGTTTGTTGGGTTTTTTTTTGTTTTTTTGGGTTTTTTTTTTTTTGGGGGGGGGGGTCCTGTGTTTATTTGATAGAGTTTTTGTTTTGTTTTGTTTTTTTAACATTTTGGAGTTGTTGGAGTTGTCGGTGTTTTTCCTATTCTTTCGACTTTCCTTTTGTGGGTTGATTTGTTTGCACTTGATTGGGCTACGATCAATAAAAGGGAACTCACTGTAGTTTGAAAAATCCTTTAAATGTGTTTTTGCTTGTCTTCTTCTTCTTTTTCTTCTTCTTGTGCGTTCCATGGACTCTGCCTCAGATAAAACAGCGTGTCAAACAGACACCCACGAAAGCGCTTCACCTCCAAATATTAATTCTCTCTGTCTGACATTTGAAAGCGATTTTAACCCAACGTACACCTTTGACACTTTCACGAACTTTCGATATCTTGTCTACTTCAACCTTTCAGCTGTTATAAATATACCTGAAACGGGCTGATAAAAGCGAACACGCGCACACGAAAACGGCATCCTGGAATACGACACTAGGTTTTCAGAGGTGCCCTGTGTAGACATACGTCCCGTTAACATTTACTTAGCTCTGCCCTTAACAGGGCCCCACCCTGTCGGGGTGTCAATTTATGGAACTCTGAGTGTGTAGGTTGGTTGAAGAGGTGTTTGAAATTGTCACACGTGTACACAAGTTGTCCTGTTCTCGCTTTTCAAGACCAAGCCAGAATCACGTGCTGTGGCGTTGTCACGAGAGGGGGCGGGATGTGTTCAGCGTTTGATGTGTGTGTGTGTGTGTGTGTGTGTGTGTGTGTGTGTCCTTTGTTTTTGTTGTTGTTGTTGCTGCTGCTGCTGTTTTTTTGGGTGGGAGGGGGGATGTATTACTTTCTTCTTTTTTTTTAACTCTTGCACAATGTCACAGGTTAATCTTGGTTTTTTTTTTCCAAATGGTTGTGTACAGGCACGTGGTCTGTATTTGTAGGCCTCACAGTAAAGCATTTGATGTGTGTGTGTGTGTGTGTGTGTGTGTGTGTGTGTGTGTGTGTGTGTCGGGGGTGGGGGGGGGGGGTGTTGGGTTTTTACTCTTGCCGGCACAATGTCACAGGTTTCTCTGGGTGTTTTTTCCAAATGGATGTGTACAGGCATGCGGTCTGCAGTTCTAGGCCTCACAGTCACAGAACAGTCTGGGACTTACGCCGAATAATCACGTTTTCCCTGGTGCAGACCCCAGGCAAGGGACAGTGCGCAGTCTATCTCAGGACTGGGGTAGTTGGGTTTTTTTTTCGGAATAGGTCTTTAACTGAGAAGACAGCCCGAATTTGGAACAATTGTGCTTGTCAGTGCCCGTGTACACTCGAAATATAATTGTCTATGTAAAACATAGTAAAGCTCTTATTGCAATACACAGAACTATTTTGGCCGCGCGAGCGACAACGGCTGGAAACTCTCCTAGTCCGCCGTATGACAAAACTGACTCACCTAACCAGAGTGTGATGCCACTGACGATCGTTACAGGCGAAATGAAGGTCTCGTGTATAAGCAGCGGCAATCATTTCCAGCGCATCCGCCAGCGTTGTCAATGAATTCAATGATTCTCAGAGTGCAGTAATGGCAGTTTTAGACCAGTTCCTGATTTTGCCGCCACTGCATCGCGTGTTATTACCTGGCTGCGATAATTGCGTAAAGCTGTGATGTCCCAGGCCTGTTAGTAATGCCAGAATAATTGTCATGTACGTTAAAGTTCATGAGTCAGCCCGGGAAATACAACTCAGACCTGAGGTCGCCTGTGAGAGAGGGAGCATGTGATGTTTTCCCGGGCTGAGTCCTGAACTCAGTTATTACATCAGTCATCAGTGTTGCAGGCACGGCGGAGTCTAGACGGTTACATGCAAATAAAAGAACAGCATGATTTCGTAATTAAATTGGCTAACGCTACCATTTCTATGCTCACAGTTCGTTCTGAGCTGTTGTCATGGTATCCGTCATCACATCACTTAGACACATCGACAGTGACAGCGTCTGTAATGCTGGCACTCAGCCAACGGAAGCGTACTCGATGTCGCGGCGACCACACTGTGCGCTCCAGTAGTGTAACCGGCAACAGTGGTAGAATTGGAACGTTCAATCGCCCGCGCAAAGTGTAAACAACGTTGTACCGTATTAAGAGCTGTACTTATCATCAACTCGAGATACAGAGCTTACATGATTAGTTGTAGTGGTTTACCACGACAGAAACCACGAGGTGTTTTATTTTTTTGCCGTAGCTACCGAGCCTCCGGCGAGAAAAATCTCTGCGAAGTATTTTCGAGTGCAGTTTTGAATGCTTTGAAGGATGCACGTTCAACTGCTCTACGCAATCATTTTCTCACAAATCAGTGCGCAGAATCTTTTGGGGAGTACATAACTCACTTGTCACCCCAGCTACCAGACAAAATAAAACTGATGTCTAGTATCTGTACAGGGCTTACATGATTAGTTCTCGTGGTTTACCACGAAAGAAACCACTCGATGTTTCGATTTTTGCTCGGTAGCATCTCGTGGTTTCTTTCATGGTAAACCACTCGAACGAATCATGTAAGCCCTGTACAGATACTAGTCTACGGGAGCTCAGTGATGTAATTCTTTTCATGACATCTATTCGAAACACGTTTTCTGACACACACATCGAGCAGTTCATCCTAAACTGAGTAGGATCAGGGCCCGTATGTAAAAGTCGAGGTTAATTTAACCCACGGCTACGGGCCTAACCCAGACTAGGACATAAGAACCCCAACAGCAATTTTTTTTTTTTAAAAGGACGCGAAGAAAGGAAGCAAATACCCTTCTACATGTATAACAGCTTAGCCACCTTGCTGGAATGGGCCCGCTTCTTGATTTAAAACAAAAAACAACAGAAAATTTAACCCTAGAGCTAGTTTAGTTCGAGTTTAGACTGACTCTAACCCAGGGCTAAAAGCTCTAACCTCGACTATTACATACGGGTCCAGATCCTTTAACCAGGCCAGATGCCCGGCGGATAAGGCAGACAGACATCCGATACACTGGAGCAAAGGAGGCGCAACGGGTCGGCTCTCTGTGGAAATTAATTCCCTGGCAAGCTGCTGTGTGCCATCCATGCCCGACCTTTCAGTTCTTTCAGTGCATGCACATAAAACGACAGCCTGGGTCTGTCACCGGGTGATGGCTGATACTGGAAACAGAAAAAAGAAAAAGAGTTGAGAGAGAGAAAACAAATTAAAAGAACTTGCAATCACTTCTGGCGGTCGGATCAGATTTGAATGCAAGCCGTTTGTGCCAGTCTTGCGAAATGTCAGAAATGCGCATCGCACAGGCTTTTCGCGACTTTGGCCTTGGCCTATTTCTTTTCGTCCCCTGCTCAGTTCTTCCTCCGCCGCGGACGGGGAGCATGTTTTATTTTGCCCCACTTGACTTTTGCCGAAGGATCGATATCTGAAGTGATGCTGGCGGTTCATGCAGATTCGATGATTTGCCGCATAGTGAGTTTCTTCTACAAAAGCAAACGAGACAAAACACTTCATACAAGCACATATAGTGTTCACGGTGCCCACCGAAAAGGTAGTGGAGCACGACATCCGCAATACCACTGCAATCTGCAATGTCACCGTTGTGAGAAATGGAAAGAAAAGTGTGTATTTATTGTGTGTATAATAGCAAGAAAATTCAAGCACAGCGAATTATTGTAAGCTGCCCTTGAGTTGTGAGCACACACGTGTGAAAGTGCGGTTTTCTGCCCGTCTTAAACAACACTTGGTTTTTGTTGTTGTTGTTTTCTTTCAAGGGAATCAGCAAGAGGGTTAGCTTAGCTAACCGTTTCGGAAGGTTGGTTTGTTTTGTATTGTTTGTTCTGGCGTTTTTTGTTGTTGTTGTTTTTATTTCTGTCCTATTTTGGTTATTCTTGCTGTTGTTAATTGGGTTGTTTGGGTTTTGTTTGTGTGTGTGTGTGTGTGTGTTTGGGAGTTTTTGTTTTTGTTGGGTTTTTTTTTTTCTTCGGAGGGGATGGGGGGTGGTTTGTTTGTTTTTTGTTTTATTTGTTGTTTTGGTTTGTTGTTTTGGTTTGTTTTGTTGTTCTTCTTGTTGTTGTTTCAAGTTGTTTGGGGGGGGGGGGTTCGTTTGTTTGTATATAATATATATTTTTTTTCTTTTCTTATATAAACCTTCCTTCATCATTTTCCGTTTTTGTTTTGGTTTTATTTTGGGTCGATCGCTTCAGCCCGTATCTCCACCGGCAGTACTGAAATGAAATGAAACTTAATTTTTCAAGGATGGAAAGAGGCAGGCCCGCAGGCCTGTCGTCCATCTTGTCCTGCTGTACTGCAGTATTAAGTTTTCTATAGCTACGTCATTAGAACGACAACGATGGCAAAAAGCAAACAAACACGGGCCTTAGACAGAAGTCAAGCTGGAAAAAGAAATCGTGCAGCCGGAGAGGTCAGGGAACTGACTGAACGCCGTGCAGTGGCGTGCCGGGCAGGATTTTGTAACAGATGGTGAGCTGCGATAACTTGTCGTGCAGAGCGGTTTGATTAGAGAGTTTTAAGAGGTTTTGCGTCGAGGGATTTTCATCCCCGTATGTCATTATGTCATAATCAAACCCCGCCGCAGTGTTGTGCCACCGACTCATCTTGACAGACAAGTCTTTCTCGTGAGGGAACGCACTTCGCCGCGACGAAGTAGGGGGAAGAATGTGGGTTAGTCGGGTTCTGCGGGGGGGGTTTTGGTGCGTTCACCTGTCAGCCAATCAGGATTTGACCAGGAAAGTTACTTAGTCACGAAACCAGCCGGTTTGGGTATTAATGTTCTTCAATGTTACAACGGACGAGCTTGTAATGTTACTTTGTCTTTGAGCTCTTTTAAAGCGGCTAATGCCACCATTTCTTATGCTCACAGATCATTCTGAGTTGTTTTCGTGGTCGGTATCTATCATCAACACTTACACACCTGCACAGTGACAGCGTCTGTAATGCTGGTACTCAACCAGCAGAAGCGTACTCGAAGACGCGGCGATCACAGTGAGCGCTCCAGTAGTGTTACAACAGTCGTAGAATTTGAATATTCGACCGCCCGCACAGGGTGGGGTGGGTGGGTGTTTGGGGGTTTAACGTCCTTTTCCACCACATACGGGTGATATCAAAGACGGGGCAACGATGAAAAAGCCAGCACAAATATTTGGCCCCAGCCCGGATACAAACTCACGACCCGAGCCGCCTGCACAAAGTGTAAACAACATTGTATCGCATTAAGAGCTGTACTAATCATCAAGATAAAGTATTTCGAGCTTACAGGCGCACTCACAAGCGAAACTGTTTCAAAACGTAAGTTGGCTTAGTAAAGATGGACATTGCCCGTTTAAGCGTCATCCTAATTCAGTTTCAGTGGATTCATTAGTTTTGATACGTAGTGGTTCGATGCCTAGTCGCTTCTCCGTGATTGGCAGTAAAAAGGTTAGGGAAGGGTAAGTACTTGGAAAATTATAAAGCTGATTTCAGGTCAGTCAGTGTTGATCGAGGAAAGGCGGGGAGGGTGATGGGAAAGTTTGGGAAGGGGTTGAGTGCCGTACATTTCCTAGTTATCCCGGGAGCCGGGGTGGCCGAAAGGTAGAGCGTTGGACTTCTAATGCTCGGGTCGTGAGTTCATATTCCGGCTGGGGCCAAAATATTTGTGCTGGCTTTTTCATCGTTGCTTCGTCTTTGATATCACCCGTATATGGTGGAAAAGGACGTTAAACCCCCAAACACCCATCCTCCTAGTTATCCCCAGTGAGCCTAACGAGGGGAATACTGAAAGGAAAGGATAGCACTGACTGACAGGCAACCGATCTTTGAGTCGGTAGTGTGACGCACATTTTACTGTCGGTTGCGCCGGCCAATGCGAAGACACAATTAAATACTGAACACAGTAAAGGCTCGTTTCCATGCATCCGTTTTTGCTGACCGGCAAACCGCATCCGGCAAACCGGCAAACCGGCAAACTAACGAACAAGTAAAGAAAAAGAACGACTGTACCCATGTTCCGTTCCGTCAATCCGTTAATCCGTTTATCTGCCCGTTTAACATGTCCGGCAATGGCGAACGGTTGCTCTTCCGTTCCAAAGCAAAAACGGATTGCCGTGCCGGGTGATGGGAGATAATTCTCGGAGAAAACTCTGTGCTATATTCTCCCGCCATTTTCATTTTTCAACATGAAGAATGGAAAATACGACGCCGGTGTCATAGAGAAACTTATTAATATTGTGAGGCAACACCCCATGTTGTATGATGCAGCCGACGACAACTACAGCAACCAAAAACAAAACACCACCAAAACACCCTGTTAAACCACCCTTGCCGGATTGCACTGGCGCCATGCTTGCACACAAAAAAAGGAAAATATGGCGGGAAATCTATTGCACCTCCCAGTTGACGAACAGAGAGGCTGGCGGTATAAACGGTGAACATGGAAACAGACAGCCCGTCATACGGCAATCCGTTTTTCCAGCAAGTGACGGTTTGACGGATTGACGGATGTCTTTGCCGGTTACATGGAAACGGAACTTAAGGGGGCGAGCCCGACAAATCAGGTCTTGGCTCTAATTTTTCCGACTCGTGTTCGTGTTTGTTCGGACTAAAACGTTGCCCGTGTGACATAATTATGAGGTTCAACTAAGCAGTACATGTATGCGATAAAGAAGGTAGTGACGAACCGCAAAACAAGCAAAATTGAAATCTCTGACTACGATTGAGAGATATGTGTGTTTGAGTGAACAGTTCGTAACGTCAAAGCTTTTATTTAGGACTCCATGTTGGGATTTCAAATACTTTATGAGCGGATCTATACATTGACTGTTACCATTACTGTTTTTAGGCCGGTAGGCGGTTTGCTTGTTGTTGTTGTTGTTTTGTATTAAGGCACTAAATCGGTATGCACACAGGGTTGTGACAAACAAACAATTCGTGCAACGTAACAAAAGACGCCGAAGTCCCATTTACCCGCAGTGCAGTTTTCCTGTCCCTCCAAAGAACACCCACTCACCTCGGGGACCTGTTGACTCCATAATGACGCCACTAATTAATTTAAATGACGCTCGTCTCAGCCATCAGACTTTGAAGGGATTAGACCTGTCGGGATTTCAAATACTTTATGAGCGGATCTATAAATTAACTGTTATTATACTGTTTTTAGGCCGGTAGGCGGTTTGCTTCTTTTTGTTGTTGTTGTTTTGTATCAAGGCACTAAAGTGCACACAGGGTTGTGACAAACGAACAATTCGTGCAACGTAACAAAAGACGCCGAAGTCCCATTTACCCGCAGTGCAGTTTTCTCTCCCTCCACAGAACACCCACTCACCTCAGGGACCGAGGCTGTTGACTCCATAATGACGCCACGAAGTGACGCTCGTCTCAGCCATCAGACTTTGAAGGGATTAGAACTCCCAGAAATAGAAACTTCTTTTTAAGGACTGGGGCTAGATGTGGCAACGTAATTATATGGCCCTAAGAAACGGCTTCGCGGGGTTTCCGGATCTCGCATTAAATTTCGGAAACAGAAGATGACTAGAAACCTTACAGTCCGACTAATCCGACTCAAACGGAGGTGGCCTGGGCCCGCATGTAAAAGTCGGGGTTAGGGAGTTTAGCCCCGGGTTAGAGTCTAACCTCGAACTAAACTAGCTCTAGGGTTAATTTTTTTTTTTTTTTTAAATCAGGAAGCGAGTCCATTCCAGCAAGGTGCCTATGTCGTTATAGAAGGATTTTTGTCTTTCTTTCTTCGCTTCCTTTATTATATAATTTTGTTTTGTGGTTTCTTTTGTCCTAGTGTGGGTTAGGCCCGTAGCCGTGCGTTAAATTAACCTCGAGTTCTACATACGACCCCTGCTTGCTGCGCACTGGAGACACAGAGCTGAGGTCTGAACGAGCAGTGCAGTTCGTGCTTTGCAGGTGGGCAGTCGAACTTCTCGGAAGTAAAATAAACGTAGACATTGCCCTTGTAGGCTGCGTGTACCCCCAAACTCTTGCGTCTTCTTGTCGTGGAACCGGGAGCGTTGGGTCGTCAGAGCTCGGGTTGTGAGTTCGAACCCCGACAAGGAGCCAGGATTGTGTGATGGTTGTTCCCTGGTTGCCCCATCATTGATGTCACCAAGGATCGTGAAAAACAAGAACATTGATGGTGCGTGTCGCTAGTTCTACGTGTCAACTGCCCTACGCGTCGATAGTCCGAATTCTCAAATGTCCTACGGGTCGATTGTCCTACCTGTCGATTGTCCTACACTTACTCAATGTTCCGTCAGTCCTACGTATTAGTCGTACGTGTCGACAGTCCTATCCTTCTTTAGATTTTTCCAGCAGGACTATCGACATGTAGGACTGACGAGACTGAGTAAGTGTAGGATTGTGGACACGTAGGACTATCGAGCATAGGACTCTTAAAAGTCGGACGATCGATACAAAATGCGTAAAATGGTCGGAGTTTCGACACGTAGGACTATCGACCGTAGGACTATTGGCACGTAGGACTGTTGACACGAAGGACTGTTGACACGTAGGACTATTGACGTGTAGGACTATTGACATGTAGGACTATAGGACTGTAGTCCCAAAGAAAGTACGTTAAAACACCCAGAAGTATCAATCAGTCAACAGTCTTTCTTCTTCTTCCTTGTCCTCTTTTCTCTCCTGCTACCTACAGGCTCCTTTAGATTTTTCCAGTTTGACTATCGGCACGTAGGACTGACGAGACTTTGAGTAAGTGTATCGTTAGTCCTACGTATTAGTCGTACGTGTCGACAGTCCTATGCTCCTTTAGATTTTTCCAGTTTGACTATCGGCACGTAGGACTGACGAGACTTTGAGTAAGTGTATCGTTAGTCCTACGTATTAGTCGTACGTGTCGACAGTCCTATGCTGCTTTAGATTTTTCCAGTAGGACTATCGACACGTAGGACTGACGAGACTTTGAGTAAGTGTATGACTATTGACACGAAAGACTATCGACCGTCATTTCTTCTTCTTCTTTATTTTTTTCCCTTTATTTTCTTTCTTTCCTTTTTTTCTTTCTTTTTTTTTTCCTTATTTGTTTCCGTTCGCCGTTTTCTCTCTTTCTCTGTGTGTGTGTGTGTGTGTGTGTGTGTGTGTGTGTGTGTGTGTTCTTTGTCATCTTGCTTCCTAGTCTCCTTCTTTTTCTTTTCTTTTTCTTCTTTCTTGGTTTGTTGGTTCGTCGGTCAGTGAACTTACTGGCTGAGCTCAGTGGTGGTTTTTTTGTTTTTTGTTTGTTTTTTGTTTTGTTTTTTTTGTTGTTTTTTTTTTGTTGTTTTTTTGTGGGGGGGGGGGGGGGGTTGCGGTTTTCGTGGTAGTGTTTGTTCATCTGCTCTTCAGGTTTGCTAAACAAACATTGGATGTCCTGAAATTCGACCCAGCCTGAAACTAATGGTACAAACAGCTTCCAGTTCCTGGAGCTGACGACTGCCCCTTGCCAACACCGATATGGCCGGGCGCCCACGCAACGGAACGCGCACGTGCGTAAAAATCGATAGGCCAAGCACGCCATAGAATGCTGACCGTGCGCCACCGACTGAACAACTGGTCGCGTTGCGCCAAATTGCGATCAGTTGTGGCCAGCTGTAAAGTCATAAAGTCAAGCGGCTGCCTGTAACCGCAGACGGATTGCTTCAAGAGACTGGGTCGGTTTTCGCTGACATGATTGTCGTGTTTCTGGTGTAGTCTCTGTATCGTTTTGTTTCAATTTCGCCCCCCCCCCCCCCAAACACCCACCCACTCTTATTTCAATTTCGCCCCCCTCCCCCCCCCCCCAAACACCCACCCACCCTTGTTTCAATTTCGCTAGGTATCGTTATTGTTGTTGTTGCTTGCTTGCTTGTTTTGTGTGTGTGTGTGTGTGTGTGTGTGTGTGTGTGTTGTTGTTGTTGTTGTTGTTGTTGTTGTCGCTGTTTTGGTTTGGGGTTCTTTTTAATGTTTTTGTGTGGGGTTTTTTTCAGTTTGTGTGTGTCCGTTGAGTTTTTCTCTTTTTTTTTTTTTTTTTAAAAGGAGAAGGAGGGGGCAGGCCGTACGACCTACCGTCACTGTGCACAATCGTTGGCTTGCGTGCATTTGAGTCAGCATTTGAGCTGAATGGCAAAAGAAAACACCCGGAGATGAAAAGTTTAATCTAATCACCTAATCAAACATCGGAATCGTTTCAGTCGGATTATTTGACGCGCGCACGCAGCGAAGTGGGCGTAGCAATAACAGCTAGAGAGGTTCAGCTGGATATCAAGATATGACAGTGACCGCATGACTGTGCAGCGTTGAGTTGGCCCGGTGCGTATGGATTGTACAACGTCTCGATAGACTTACGATTTCCAGAAGTACGTATTGTAACTGAGTTCCTCTAATCGAGACAAATGCCAGACCAGTGCCGGCTGCAAACTCCATTGCGCTTGCCCTGGTGATCTCAAGAGTAGACTACTGCAACAGTGCTCTCAGTGTGGGGACTACCAGTTGCACAGATCAGTCGCCTTCACCGAATCCAGAACACGGCTGCTAGGATTGTCTCCCGCACGAAAGTCACTGACCACATCACCAGTGTTCTGCAGGCACTTCACTGGCTCCCCGTGCAGCAGCGCATTGACCACAAAGTCTTTTCTTTGACGTACTGCTGCCGACATCCACAACACTGCCCCCACGTATCTGAAGGAACTGATTCCTGTGTACCAGCCAGCGCGCAACTTGCGGTCTGCAAGTTCTCTCCGTCTGCGGCTCCCTTCAACTGACGACACCAGTAAGAAGAGGCATGGTGCACGGTCCTTCAAAAATGCAGTACCGAAACTGTGGAAGTCTCTCCCTGAGACAATGAAGGAGGCAGTCAGCATTACCGCATTCTGGAAGCGCCTGAAGACTCATCTCTTCAGTGCCTCACGCCAGTAATCATCTGCAGCTTCTTTTTTTTTCCCCCACGATCTTTCCTTTCAAAACCTCTCCCTAAGCGCAGTGAACACTCACTTATGGTGGAGCCGTGCGCTATATCAAGTCTCCATTATCATCATCATCAACAATATATTCACGTCACCATATAGCGTGTGCCGGCTCTACTGATAATGAAGTAAAACGTGGTGGAAAAGGACGTTAAACTCACAAACACCCACCCACTCACCCACCCACCGTGATGATGAAATAATTTTATGAAACTTTAGAAAAAGACTCAAGGCTCAAATTGTTTATTGTTTTAAACCATCGACTCATCGACAATTGGGTTCGGGAGCTGTTCCCTTCAGAGCAGCACAGATGGGAACTATAGAGTTAGTTAGTTAGTTAGTTAGTTAGTTAGTTAGTTAGTTAGTTATACAGGGCTTAACGCCGCGCCAGCAACGAAGATTATTTTGCGGCTAAGCAACGTCTTTCTCCGACAGGCCGTTAAAAGATAAAAGGGTATTCCATAAAACAAGATGTACATATACATCAAAAGTCTAGCTGGGTTAAATGAGATCGTGTGAGTCCAAGACTTATCAATAACACTTACGATACAGAAGCTTAGTCGAGGACTTAGGAGAGTCCATACTGTTTACAGTGACTATATTTTATAAAATAAGTTTGACTCCCTCAAGAAACCGAAGATGCTGTCACGGGGCTAGAAACCGAGAAAACAATCACGGAATATACTGATCGACTGCTTACGTAGGTTCAGCCTCGCCTTTCACACCTGTAAAGAAAACGTCTGTACTGTTAATAAGTTCTCGGGTATACCAACGCAATGTTCATCAACAACAACAACAGCAGCAGCAACAGCTACTACAACACTGGTGCTGCCTCTTGCCGGAGATTAAAGCTGTAATATATAAATTTACGGCAAGATTTTGGACAAAATATACACATAGTATTAGTGTAGAGCAGGTTGCATGCTTTCTGTATTTTTCAGGTACAGGTAAACTTTAGAGAGGTCTTGTAAGATGTGGAAATTCTTTCGTGTACACCTCTAACTGTCCAGTAACTTGGCATACATGTACAGAACCTGTTCGGCTATTTCCCGTTAAGATCCCCACCACGGCCCGCTTCAACTCGCTCTTGAGAAGACTATAGACGTGACACTCTTTTCTGTAGCCTTTGACTCGCTTCATTGCCCAAAGCCGCCAAGAATGAAAGGCGGGTCAATAACCCTGTAAAAATGAAGATGTCACAGATTACATTACAAGGAAGGGGACGTTATGACAACCAAGTGGTTAATTATTCAGTACTTCGCCCCCACCACAGCCCAAACACAACCCCCACCTTCCCAAGTTAGCATCCTCACTACACCCTCTTCATCCTCCCCCCCCCCCTCCCCCTCCCCTCCCCCTCCCAAAGAAATGTAGCCATGCGTGGTGCTGCCTTCTGTCAGTCTCTCTAACGCGTTCGTTGAGAATGCCCTGCCCCTGGGACACGCGTTTTGACGGGCGATGTGACCTGCTGAACTTTTGAACAACCTTACATCAGCTAACTATGAGGGTGTAAGAGTCCACTCTCCGCTCTAGAAGTCGACTCTGAAACCGAAAGACTTACACCTGTAACCGGGTTTCAGGGGTCCGGTTCATGCAGGCAGGGAGACCAAACACAGAGGTCGCTATGACATGAGTTTTATTACGGGAAAGCAGTACAAATGGCAGACAATTCGTAGACACGTGCAGTGACTCGCGGCAGGGCTGGCTGGCGACTGTCCAGTGAGGCGTAGCCCGCGGCTACTTATGCGCCCAGCGCGGGCCGCAAAGACAGCACGGCCCCAAGTGCAGCGGAAAGCAGAGCACGTATGCCAGCCACGGCGAAATTTGTGTTTCTTAACACATAGAAAACTAAGAATAGCGGGCGTAATATAATAGATAGAAGCTTCAAACAAAGTGCATCTAAAAGAGCATGAAAAGTACTTTAAGACTACAATAGTTTCAGAACTCACCAAAACGCAGACAATTTTCTATCGCCGATAAGGTAGCGCGAAGACAGTGACCGCGCATTTGAAAAGTGGTGAAAATCGCTAAATACACCCGTTAAACTACAAAACAGCGCTAAAAACAAAACATGATTAAAATGTACAAGCTGTCAGGAAACTACTGCAGTTTACAGAATTATTCTAAGTGAAGGGACTACGGAGATATTTGGCACCAAACAGACATAAACAAACACAACTAATTGACACGCGCGCCATCGCGGATACGAAACACTGCGCGCGCGTGGCTAGTGGGCAGTACACACTACACAGGGCTGGCCAGGGAACAAAGGCTGATGAACAGGGGTGGCCGGGGTGGGTGGGTGGGTGTTTGGGGGTTTAACGTCCTTTTCCACCACATAGGGTGACATCAAAGACGGGGCAACGATGAAAAAGCCAGCACAAATATTTGGCCCCAGCCGGGATCGAACTCACGACCCGAGCATTGGAATGGGTGGCCGGGGAAGGGTAGAACGGGTGGCTAGAGGGACAGTGGGACTAAGAACAAAAGGGGAATACAGCAGTAAAAACGTACACAAAATATCAGTAAATAGGGGTCGGGTATGACCCGGTCTCACACCGTATACACACGACTCTGCCACAGTGCACTTTGGACTTCAGGTCCCTGATTAGTCTAGCGGTCAGGATAAAGAATCTGATAATTTCCATTTTCCGCTTGACTTCCATGTCTGCCGTTGGAGTTTAAAAACTGAAATAGTTCATTGTGCAGATTTTATCCATTTCTCGACAGCGCCATGAAATGGATTCACTCGCAAAAAACAAAAAAACAAAAAAAAAACTGAAGCCACGCTCGAGTGGTCTGGTCTAGCACGGTCGACCGTTCACAAGCAGTACCAGAGAGCATGTAGTACCACAAGCAGTACCAGAGAGCATGTAGTACCACAAGCAGTACCAGAGAGCATGTAGTACCACAAGCAGTACCAGAGAGCATGTATACTACGCTGCAGTACTTCGATAAGTTCAAATCTCACAACTGCCCAAAAGGAACTGGGATAATCAAGCTGGTTAGGTAGAGCGTTGAGCTTTCAGTGCCCGGTCGTGAGTTCCAATCCCAGCTAGGAGGGTGGGTGGGAGGGTGTTTTAGGAGTTTGTCCTTTTCCAGCACGTATGGGTGACATCAAAGACGGGGCAACAAGAAAGAGACCAGGCCAAATATTTGGCCCCTGCCGGGATTCGAACTCACGACCCGAGCATCCCAGCTGAGAGCCGACAGTTTGTGCTGGCTTTCTCCTCATTGCCCTGCCCTTGATATCAACTTTAGTAAGCCACGTGGTAGAAAAGGACCTTAGCCCGAACAACCAACCAACCGCACTGCGTGTCTCCTTATTCTCTAGTCACCTGTGACCCCGATCCCTAAAGCATTTATGCGAAGGGTACATGTGTATGATTTTATAGGCGTAATCAAAGGTGAAGTAAAGATAAAATGATGCTATTGTAATCATGTATACTACTAGTACGTGTGTGTGTGTGTGTGTGTGTGTGTGTGTGTGTGTGTGTGTGTGTGTACTCGTGTGTGCGCATGAGCGTGCGTAACTGCGTGAAGTGTCAGATAAAAAAAAATTCCATTTTATGGTCGTACTTTGGTTTTGCCGTATTCTGTTTTGATCACGGTAGTAAATATTGTTTGTATGACACTCGTCATCCTGAAACAATTTTCTGGCGGGGTGGGGTGGAACTTCTCTTCCCCCCTCGGGACTGATGTTAAGTCACATTACGCATTGCTTACTGTGTGGTGTGGTTTGACTGTTGATCTTTGGTCCTGAACAAGCTGAATTACCGTTACACGTCGCGGACGACCGAGCACTAAATAAGTTTTGAATGCGCCGTGGGGATTATCCATGCCGCACTCCGTCGAACCTGCTCGACAAGAGAGGGCCCAGTGGCAGAGGCATCTGTCAGTTTGGCCCTGAACTCTCTGTACGGAGAGTGAGTGAGAGGGTCCGTGACCCATCGTACGTTGACCTTCCCCTGTGCGGGCCGCCTTTCCCTCCAGCCAAATCACAATCACGTGAACGGCAATAGGCATAGTACCAGTACACGGGGTGTAACGTGGTGATTTGACGGTGTACAATGAGTTAGTTAGTTAGGGCTTAACGCTGCACAAGTGTACAATGAGACAGAGATGTACGATAACAAAACACATCTAGTTCGCGAAAATCAGAAAATAGCAGAAAATAGTCACATATACATACCCCTCACCCCCACCCCGCAGCAAAGTAGTCTTTAATTCCTGTGGAAAATTCGACAGAAAAAAACAACAAACGGAAATGACAAAATAACTTTTTTTTCTGCAGAAAACTGATTTTGCTGCAGAAAACACTAGGATGATAAAGTAGCCGTTCTTTCTGAAAAAAAAAAAATGCAGGCGAGAAAATAGGACTGTCGTTTTTTCTGCAGAAAATCATTTTCTCTGCTAAAAAAAAAAAAAAAAAAATTATAATTTCTCTGCAGACAATTTTTTTTTTTTTTTTTTTGGGGGGGGGGGGGCAGAAAAACGGTTATTTTGTCATATTTCGCCAACCATATATACTTAACGTACATCTCTGTCTCATCGTACACCTTCAAACCAGCACGTTACACCCCGTGCAGTAGTTATAGTTTCAGTGCCTACCCGGGGCGTTTTTTTTTTTTTTTTTTTTGAGATCACAGAACTTGAGAAGTGGCCTGAGTAAATAAGTAACCAGAAGGTCGACGTGCTGAAGAGAGAGAAAAGGCAAATATTAACCCCGCTTTTCTACGTCTACCATTCGTCTGCGCGAGCCAGCTAAGGAAAATGTAAACAAACGGTACCGTGAGATATTCGATCTGCTTTGTACTTTCCGCAGCGGAGGGAATGTCTGCTGGGACAGAGGGTAGCATCACTATTTCAGCCCTGCGGGTACTGTGAGTGGTAGGTGAATCGTAAAGTAGTGAAGAGCGTTAACCAGTTCCACTTCAACGGTCACGGTCGCACAATCGGTTCAATCAGATAACACTCACGGTCACTGACATTCTTCGCTATAATTACACTCAGGGTTGATAGGGTTGACAGCAGAACCTGTATTGTACGACCGCTGTGTAGAGGAAATGGGTCCCACTGAGAAAGCGGGTTGTTGCCCGTGTCGAAATACACAGCTGATCACACCTAACCTCACACAATGGACAATGTCTCTCGCTGTTTGTTTGTTTGTTTGTTTTTTTTTGGGGGGGGGTGGGGGATGTTGTTGTTGTTTCGTTTGGTGTTTTATTTTGCTTTTTTAGCATGCTGACCGCTGGATCGATCTCTGGCGGACGGAGTTGATTGACGCCAAGGGATTTTCCACGGTCCATTCGAGTCACTGCGTATGCAGACACAACTGTTTGCCTGGCTCATCCGAATGTGTACACGTGTCCCGAACTCTGTCTACTACAGATAAGCCTGCCAAGGTTGAGGAGGAAAAATATATGTCGCGGCGAAAGACAAACTGCTCTACTTTTTCATATTTACATGTACTACTATTCGCCCTCCTCACGTCTATCACCCCACCCCACCTCAGCAGAGAGAAAGCAAATATGCGATAGATGAAGATCGAAGAGGAGCCTTACAAGACTGCTCCGCGAGGGAAATCGCCTCAGGACAGTTCTACGAACACGACTGATGGAGTTCGGCGCGCTACCGCTCTTTTGACCGTGGTGTACTCTTCGTTATGCACTCTTGACGAGGCCTGGGCGTGATCTGGTGCTGCGCTGTGCTGTGCGTGTCAGAGAGATCCTGAACAAATAGTTCACCATCACCTGTCGATCCGAAGGTCGGGCATTGGCCTGATGAGGAGCTGGCTACTGGCTAGTACCAGCGTGAGGAAGTCTGGGCCGGGCTCACTCCATCAGTGGAGCATCTGCTTCAGTCTTAGAGCATCGTGTTAGCAGAGACTGTAGACTCCACGACTGACGTGCACAACCATTGTAGTCTTTTCTGTTGGGGTGGGTGGGTGTTTGGGGTTAAACGTCCTTTTCCATCACATACGGGTGATATCAAAGACGGGACGACGATGAAAAAGCCAGCACAAATATTTGGCCCCGAACTCACGACCCGAGTACATGTATTAGAAGTCCAACCCTCTACCATTCGGCCACCCCGGTTTCCCTGTCTTTTCTGTGAAACGGATTGATTCCATCTTTGCTAAGCCAACGTACGTTTCGTTCATGAGTGCGCCTGTGCGCTCGAAACTAAATACTCTGCCTTGATGATTAGTACAGCTCTTAATGCGATACAATGTTGTCACTTAAATTCAGGTCAAGTTACGCGAGCGGTCGAACATTCAAATTCTACGAGTGGTGTTACACTACTGGAGCCTCATCCGTTTTGTACGGTACGCCCAAAACGTGGGCAGTGAGAGTAGTTTTATCATGGAGTTGAGACCGACCGAAGGCTAAAAGACATGACGATGCAAGACTGGATGGGGGGGAATGCAAACTAGTAGCCGCTTCAGGGTTTATCAGTTTGAGTTTCAAATCGGTATGGGAACCTGAAGATTACTTAAGGTGTTTGAGCATGAAAGGTTTTAGAGACATCGTGTACAGCGCTCACGGCTGGCTCAGTGCCTAGCATTAGAGACGCTGCCACTGTCCAGGTGTCTAAGTGGTGTGATGATAGATACCGCGAAAACAGCTCAGAATGATCTGTGAGCATTAGAATGGTAGCATTAATTAGCCCTTTAAGCAATCAGTCTAGCAACTGGTACTGGGCAGAAACGGCTGTCGTATTTAAAACGGAGAATCGTTGGATTCCAGAAATCCATGGGCTTTAATATTATGATCTCGTGACATTTCCCCATTCCAGGTCTCTTCAAGACCGCCTGTTGATCTAGCGAGTTGTGGCCAACGGCCGGGTTTGTTCGGTCGTGGAAGGTGGAAATCGACCCTCTTCGAACGGTCGGAGTGGTGCTGTGCGCATGATCGGGACATCACACATTCAAATGCCCGAAGATTAGAAAACTGATTTTACATCTGATTTTGACAACAGACTTTCGATACGTTAGTGGAAAGTTGTCTACGTTCTGTAATCCCGAAAAGAGAGGTTCCAGAGTTGAAGGTCGAGAGTCACTGATCGTTACTGATTGTTATAGAGATTGTGAAGCAGTTCTGCAACTCGTAGTCTTACCAGCAAAGCAAGAATGAGGCTCTCTCTCTCTCTCTCTCTCGCCGGGGTGGTCGAATGGTAGAGCGTCGGTTGGACTTCTAATGCTCGGGTCGCGAGTCAGTCCTATCCTGGCTGGGGCCAAATATTTGTGCTGGCTTTTTCATCGTTGCCCCGTCTTTGATATCACCCGTATGTGGCGAAATAGGACGTTAAACTTGCAAATACCCACCCTACCACCCTCTCTCTCTCTCTCTCTCTGTGCAGTAATAGCAACGACAAGAATGAAAATTGGACTGCTAAACCAATGTCTTTTCATTTCAATAAAGTTTCGTTTCGATTATTGCATTTCATTTCCTCTCTCTCTCTCTCTCTCTCTCTGTGTGTGTGTGTGTGTGTGTGTGTGTGTGTGTGTGTGTGTGGTCGATGGTGAAAAGTGTCGTGTGCCTTTAAATGAACCAACCGGTTCGCGCGCGCTAAAATTATCAGTAATCAGCCGTCAGCCTCACACGGCACAACTCGGAAAACGCTGAACTTCTCAGTGACAACCGATACAAGCGCGACACTTTCAAAGTTCAAGCCATTTATCTTTTGATTCTTCTTTTCGTTCGCTCGGGCCTGCGCTTGTTACAGCAGATATCCGATCCCATGGATCTTCTCGCTCGAATGAAGCCTTTGCTGGGTGGTGGTGGTGGGGGGGGGGGGAAATTATGCCGATGCGCTGCGCTGTGAATCAGGTGCTAGCACCTTTGCCATTTCCCCTCTGGCTGAAGACGAAAGGTCGGGGTGTATTTCTGACACCTCTGACGTATCGTTTTTGACGCGATCGAATCTCCATACTAGTGGCAGCCAGTCCGGCAGTGCCTCAGCGCGCGCAAATCGATAAGTATTTTAATAGGCACGTGATCAGCTTGCGACGGTCATGTGGTTCGTAAGTTACGGTTTTGCCAGTTTCTGAAGGCTTGGCTCGGGGCGGCATAATTATGTACATTATGACACCGCGAATTACCAGCCAGGTTATCCATCAATGGAGTAGTTTTCGTGATACAATGAATTTACTTTTTTTTCTTACAATTTTCTTGATAATTACAAACTTATTTATCATTATGTGATATTTTCCACTTTACGACTGATATTTTCACCTTTAAACTTTAAAATATTGCCAGGGCTGCGTTCAGTCGAGTCAAATGCAAAATGAATCACTGAACGGGCATGTAGACTCCATGACTCGCGCATTCGTGTTGTCCACTGGGAAGTGACGTTACCGCAATGGCGGAGAAGAAAGTCCTATTCCTAGCAGTGCATGTGAGTTCTTGCATTCTTTGACAGAGAATCTTGATCCAGTTTCATCTATTTCACAAGACAACGTCGAAAACTAGAGAGAGTGAGAGAGAATAGGAACAAAGGCGTCGCTAAAGCCGAAAACATGCGCTCACTCAGGTCAGTACAGTTTGAAAATAGGTGAAGTAAGCAAAGCTGAGAGCGCTACCTAGATCTAGGAGATGTGTGATTTGTATGCCATTGGACAAGTCCGCCTTGCCCTACATCGGCTACAAGCCACAGTGGAGGGGGAGGGGGGGGGATCTACCATCCTACCGCTGAAACACCTAACAGATCAAAGGGTATCTCACCATTCATACGGCCCCCATTCCCCTTCCACCGGGAGGAAAATGGTCGGTACAACCTAGGCCATATGAATTGGTGATTTTAGCCGCTCACGACAATGGTTTCAGGTCAATGGGACCCTCATCAGGTGAGCATGCGGCGATACCCACGAGGACTGCACCACTAAAAAGCTGCCTCAGGATCATTGATACATGATTATGTACAGTCTGTGTCCTAGATTCGAATTGTCTCTTAAAGGTAAGTCTGCCGGGCAAAGCAGGAAATCAGTTCTCCTTTTAATTGTTCATTCAGGTGTCTTTCACTATTCTGGGTGCAAGTTAAAAATATAGAATCACAAATTCACTTTTGAAATAGATTTGTCACAATCAGCGCGCTGCTGAACGCAATGGAGTGCAGCACAACGCAACACATCGGCAACGCCATCTCCATCGCCACAGCCAGCGCCCTGCTGAAGGCAACAGAGTGCTGCACAACGCAACGCATCGGCAACGCCATCTCCATCGCCACAGCCAGCGCCCTGCTGAAGGCAATAGAGTGCAGCACAACACAACGCATCGCCAACACCATCGCCATCGCCACAGCCAGCGCCCTGCTGAACGCAATATAGTGCAGCACATTGCAATGCATCGCCGTCACCGCAGTCATCGGGTGGGTGGGTGGGTGTTTGGGGGTTTAACGTCCTTTTCCACCACTTACGGGTGATATCAAAGACGCTGCAACGATGAAAAAGCCAGCACAAATTTTTGGCGCCAGCCGGGATAGGCCACAGTCAGCGCCTTGCTAAACGCAATAGAGTGCAGCACAACGCAACGCATCGCCATCGCCATCGCCAACTCCAAATCACATTGACAAAGTCTGCGCGATAAGTCGACTAGCTAACTCGTGATGGGTGTATCTTACGTAATGAAACCTCACCCACGCAGCCAACACGTGCAACAAGATCTAGATAAGCTGTTTTCCTTTTATTTCAGTTACAGTCGTTACGTGAATTCTTTGACATGGAGCAACAGATCTGAAGTAATTATGGAAGTTTAGCGGGAAGTGACAACCTGAAGGCAGCTATCAATCGATAATTAAAGCGGATTTACACGGTGACTCTAATCGGATTGGTCAGTGTTGGATTTATATATTGAGCCCATTTCCCGGGTTGGCGAGTTCCACGTGTCAGCCTCCAGCGGTGACGCATGTGCATTGACCGTAGGAAGAGGTTCAACAGGTCGTGTTTGGGGGGGGGGGGGGGGGGCAGGGTGGTCGAATGGTAGAGCGTTGAACTTCTAATGCTCGGGTCGTGAGTTCGATCCCGGCTGGGGCCAAATATTTGTGCTGGCTTTTTCATCGTTGCCCCTATGTGGTGGAAAAGGACGTTAAACCCCCAAACACCCACCCACCCTCGTGTTTCTGGGCACACTGAGTACACGTACCCTTCATATCTCTCTCAGATTATAACAACGGGTGTCGGGAGTATACATCTAGAACATACAGCCCGGTGGGTGGAGATCTAGTGATCTGGTTCCGATTCGGTGAGATCTGCACGAGCCTAATGAAACAGTCCTTTTCGAACTTAGTGATAACCAGGGTGCGTAAACCGGTGCTAAAGCTATCCCGACTCCCCGACGGGGGAGGGGGTGTAATGAAGGCGAGAGGGGAGAGGGAATGTGTGTGGGAAAGAGTGGGGCAAGACACTGAAAACGAGAATTATATATATATATATATGTGTGTGTGTGTGTGTGTGTGTGTGTGTGTGTATAAAGCACGAAAGCCCGAAGTCATGCAGAGGAGAGAACTCCGAAGATGTGAGTGTGGAGCTGAAGCTGGGGGGGGGGGGGGGGGCAGGAGGTAACTGGGCGAGACACTCAAAACGAGATTTTCTTCAACACGAAATCATGCAGGGGAGAGAACTCTGAGGACGTGAGAATGGAGCTGAAGCTGTAGGTAGGGATGTTTTTGTATGGATGGAGGGGGGAGTTGAGAGGGGAGGGGGGGGGCGTTTGCAAGCCTCCACTCGAACTAATGAGCGCTCATGGCGCTAGGGGGAGAGCGCCAGTTTTGAAAGCGCGATAGAAAAAAAAAATCGACTTTTTTTATTGCCTGCAGCCGTTTCAAAGTATTGTGGGGGAGCAAAGATAGATGGGGGAGATAATTATCAAAGTAAAACGATCATCTACAGGAAATCTCTTCAAGTGTCCTTCCTTTTTTGCCCAATTGGCATTATCTTCCCGCTACTGCTTAAAGATAGTGAATGAAAGATCATCCCAGAGGCCTCAAGGGAAGGACCTACTTTTCCCGGTCAGTATCCAAAAGCAGTAGTACAGGAAATAAGAGTCCTGAAGTGGTATATTGAGCACGGGCGGAAATTCTGCATCGCTTTCCGAGGATGAAGCTGGAATGCTTTTTACTGAGCGTGATCGACAAGCGTGAATTTAAAGCATATCAAGCTGTTTGAGAGAGAGAGAGAGAGAGACTCTGTGTGTGTGTGTGTGTGTGTGTGTGTGTGTGTGTGTGTGTGTGACGGTGTGTGTGTGTGTGTGTGTGTGTGTGTGTGTGTGTGTGTGTGTGTGTTCTTGTAAACTCTCGGAAATCCAAGCAGTGCCGGGTTCAGTACTAGCAATGCGTTGTCGATTGCAGAACGTAACGTATTGAAACACGCCTGCTATGCCGCAAATCACTACTACACCGAGTATCTAAGCCTACATACTGTTATTCCAGTGTCAGTAAGGAATGGGTTTCTAAGCCAGTAATCAGGACACAATTACTGAGATAATATGAAATGAATCAAATTCTCATATTGTTGTAGGGTTATTGCCACTTCATCAGTATTGCTCGCCATCTGTCGTACTGACGTGGTGGTGCCTTATTATTAATTCTAAACTTCTGCGTGACAAAAAAAAAAAATTGGCGTCATCTCTGACATACATATATATTCTTAGTGCACTCGACTGTCTATTTACAGTGCCAGGGGGAGAGGGGGGGAGGAGAGGAGACGGTTTGTGTCTTTGAAGCGGCTAGGCCGAGGGGCTGGCACACCTCCCCACACCCCGTTCCCTCCCTTCCCAACTGACGTCTCTTTATTGTGCCTTCCACCACCAAAAGATCGTCAGTCGACACACACACACACACACACACACACGATTGCTCCGTCTTCTGAGTTCTGTGAAACTGTGACCAATTTGGAACTAGAAATGTGTTTCGAGACTAGCTAAGACAGGTTTGTTTCGGTCCCGTCAACTGACTTGGCAGGTGACTTGAATTTACGCTGAGCAAAGCGGCACAAAAACTGGAACTGACAAAACAGTGGCTGTTAGATGCGCGTACCTTAGCTTTATATTCCTTTACGGGCCTGCAGGGGTGCAAAGAGGTCAGACTTTACCGGCCTACTGAGTGCAAAGAGGTTGGAGCACCGGGAAGCGGGGGGGGGGGGGGGGGGAAGCCTCAAGGTTATGCTGCAGCTCTGTGATTCACACCGTCAGACTAGTTCCCACCTGTTACGTACACTGAACACAGCCACAGGGAAGTGGAAGAGAGAGGATCATAGAGCTACAGGCGATTCATTTCTAAGGCCGGAATCGTTTAGGTCAATAGCCGGTACGGCGGTGAGATTACGAGACGACCACAGAGCAACATTCACCTGACGACGCTATTTTTGTGGCACACACGAGGGTGGCAACCTGCTTTGATCCAATCCATAACACTTAGGAGTTTTTTTCCCCCCTCAGATGACGCCAGCGTTATTTTCTCAGCACCACCTGAATGTTCGGTGTGTACCCGGCAAGATACTGGCGGCCTTCCTGCACTAGCGTGCCCCACTTCATCCCTGTACCAGGGGCCAACGATACTCTAGGCCCCTACGATCACGGCCAAGTCGGGCTAACCGAGACCGAGCCGAGATAAGTAATAGCTAAGAAGGAAAACAATTAAAATACTCGGTGACAAGGAAAGTGGAGAGTTGCGAACAACTTTGAGGTCCCCGTGTTATTTCACAGTGTGCACAGAAGCGAGGAATTCTGTCAAATTCACCGGCACAGTGAATTTTTAGCATGGCTCGGAGATTATTGTGCGTGGGAGTGATTTCCCTTGAAAACAAAAGCAGACGTTTTTTCCCCGGGGAATTTCGGTCACACCTGTCAACAACATCGTCTCCTCCAAAACCAGGGTACGGTATTATTTTGATATGCTCACAACATTATACAGCTTAGCAAGGCGTTTCCAAATAATTAAATGCTCTTGAACATTATGCAGCGCGAAACTAACGTCTGTTGTAAAGGACGTTAAACACCCAAACACCCACGTACTTTCTCTTTCGTGTAGTTTACAAACATAGCCGATAACCATTACTGAGTTCTGAAAACTGATAATCGGTAGAGCATCAGAGTCGGTTCTGAAAGCTGTCCTGCAAAGGTTTAAATAGAAGAAAAAGAAGAGAGAGAGAGAGAGAAAACAGTATTGTCATAACCAACTTGCTGTGAACCTGATGGAAAGATGACATCATTTCAGAGTATAAATTAATGATCCTGTGAATAGAAGAAATTTCACTGTCAGCAGCTATGAAGGCACATGTAGAGATAGGTAGAAAATGCTATGTAGTAAGCAATGACTGAAGCTTAGAACCAATTAGCAAAGACGCACCAATTGACATAAAGGAATGACGTTACCGACGCCGGAGAGATAAAAACTTGATGCAGCTACAAAGAAACTAAAACCAGGGTACGGTGTTATTTTGTTGTGTTCACAACATTAGACAGCTTAGCAAGGCGTTTCCAAATAGTCAAGTGCTCTTGAACATTATGCAGCGCGAAATTAAAGTCTGCCGTAAAGGACGCTAAACACCCGAATACCCACCCCTCTGCTGTACGCCTGTACTTTATCTTTCGCGTGGTTTACAAACAGCTGACAACACATTCTGAGAACGCTACAGGTATGGCATATTGTCTTTGGCTTTAGGCATTAATAACAGAAAAGATGAACGTTGAGGCAGTTTCTCTGTAGCTGCATCAAGTTTTATCTCTCCAGCGCCGGCAACGTCATTCCTATTTATGTCAACTGTGCGTCTTTGCTAATTGGTTCTAAACTTCAGTCATTGCTATGACAGAATTCCTCGCTTCTGTGCACACTGTGAAATAACACGGGGACCTCAAAGTTGTTCGCAACTCTCCACTTTCCTTGTCACCGAGTATTTTAATTGTTTTCCTTCTTAGCTATTACTTATCTCGGCTCGGTCTCGGTTAGCCCGACTTGGCCGTGATCGCAGGGGCCTAGAGTATCGTTGGCCCCTGGTACAGGGATGAAGTGGGGCACGCTAGTGCAGGAAGGCCGCCAGTATATTGCCGGGTACACACCGAACATTCAGGTGGTGCTGAGAAAATAACGCTTCTTAGCTATTACTTATCTCGGCTCGGTCTCGGTTAGCCCAACTTGGCCGTGATCGCAGGGGCTAGAGTATCGTCTGCCCCTGGTACAGGGATGGCCCCACTTAGGGCCGTTCTACACGTGGCAAGTTTGCAAGGCAAAAGCGGGTTTGCGGCCCCCGCAAGTCGACGGCAAATGTACAAGCAAGATGTACAGTCTTGCAGCCTACGGCTTGCCGCGGCAAGTTTCGGATAGAACGGCTTTCTATTTTCTCGGCTTGCGCCTCGCAAGTGCGCGCGAGGCACCCTGGGAGCCCCGCCAGGACGGCCAATCGCACGCCGCGTATTGGTCACGCGGCCAAATTAAACAAAATGGCGTCAAAGACCTCCGTATGCGCCAAGCGAAGCTCGCTGCAAGATCCACTTTCTCGCCCAGATCCACTGTTTCTTATTGTTCTGCAGCAAAATAACTGCAGCTGCTGCAAAAGTTAATTCCTCCTCCGAACTTTCATTCACATGTTCAGCTGAGTCTGACTCGGATTCACTCGCGACCATGGCGAAATCGCGCGAGGCCCCTTCCAAATAATAGGGTTGAAAGGGTCACACGAAAGGTCAATCAGCCGACTTGTGGTGCGGAGGTTTCCGCGTGTAGAAGCAGCGGCATTGCGGCAGACAAACTTGTGGGGGGAAAGTCGAAGGGCGGCAACTTGCCGCTTGTCACGTGTAGAACGGCCTTTAGCAGCTGTCCCGTTCAGCGAAGCATATACCCGGGCCGGAACTGGCGCGCCGACCTCAGTTGTTCGGGTGGGATACTGTGTACTCAACCCTGTTCCGGGTCCGTCGCTTCTCGAGGCCCCTACGACGACGTCCAACCCGGGCTAACCGAGACCGAGCCGAGCAAATAAGTGATACCTAAGAAGGAAAATCAAAACTACTCGGTGACAAGGAAAGTGGACAGTTGCGAACAACTTTGAGTTCCCAGTGTTATTTCACAGCGTGCACAGAAGCGATGAAAACTGTCGCATTCACCAGTACAGTACATTTTCAGCCTTTTTAGAGAGTATTGCCTGCATGAGTTGTCTTCCTTTCCGCATCAAGCACGCACTTTTTGTGGCAGAGCACAAAGCTCCCACGAAAAATGCACGCTTGCTGCAGGTCCGTGTATGCATGGGGGACAACTCATGCAGGAAATAATCTCTAAACAGGCTGAAAATGTACTGTGCTGGTGAATGCGACAGTTTTCACCGCTTCTGTGCACACTGTTAAATATCGCTGGGACCTTAAAGTTGTTCGCAACTGTCCACTTTCCTTGTCACCGAGGTTTTTTTTTTTTTTTTTTTTCCTTCTTAGGTATCACTTAGCTCGACCGGCTCGGTCTCGGGTAGTCCGATGTGAGCGTCGTCGGAGGGGCAAAGAGAAACGCGGCCACGGTACAGGAATGCTGTGTACTGCGTTAGAACATCCACCATACAGGCAGACAGTTCTGCAAACTAAACATGTTGTCTTAGGTCAACGAACGGTGAAAAAGATTGAGATCCAGTGCAAGCGAACGATTAGGAGAACAATGTGACATTTAAAAAAAAAAATTTAAATGTGGACCGGCCGTTCTGTGCTGGTTGTATCTGCATGAGTGTCGTTTCTGTACGCAGAAAATCGCACGAACACTAGTGAATTCCAAGAGCAAATCAGAAGATAAAGAGTGACTGCAGTTATCAGTGCCTTTTATTCAGTCGGGTCAGTTTGTTTTGTTTCGGGGTTTGGGGGGATTTTTATGTTTTTGTTTTTTTGTTGTTGTTTTGTTGTTTTTGTTGTTGTTTTTTGTCGTTTTTTGTGTTTTTTTTTTTTTTTTTTGGGGGGGGGGGGGGAGGGTTGTATTGTTTGGTTAGGGTTTTGGGGTTTGGGTGTTTTTTTTTTCGGGAGGGGGGGGGGGTGGAGGGAACGGGGACGTATTTTGTTTTTGTTTGTTTTTTATTTTTGCTGGTGCGATTTTTTTTTTTTTTTTTTGACATCATGGGCCACATTTCGGCACACGCACACACACACACACACACACACACACACACACACACACACACACACACACACACACAGAGTCAGAGATTGGGGGGGGGGAGAGAGATGTTGATTTTGTGGACTTAATGTTTGTGTACAGCTTATTCTACCTGCTTATGTAACAAGCGGCGTGTTTGTGCGTGCTATTTCTCAGGACCTTGTCTCTCGTGAACACCTATCAAACAAACAGTGAGTGTAGGGAAGGACACCATCTTTGACAACATAAGATGACTTCATCCCGCCTCTGTTTATGCACTCACGTTATGTCGCATATCTCCTGGGGCTATTTATGTTTGCGATTACGGTTTGGTTTATGACGTGACCAAACGCTGATAAGGATAACGCCCTACTACAGACTGGAAATAGGTCGTTTTCGCCAGTGTTGCAGTGTTGTGACAAGTATGTGTGACCATGTTTGCTACGCGGGACATAAAATATGCCAGTTTCCTGGGTTACAGCTGTTTATGTGACAATGAAAGAGTTGAATCGCATACTTAACACATTGCTGAAAGTCGAGCAAGAAGTAGAAAAGACTAACAAATTCATCACTTCAAACAGAATTGCCTGACACACTTTAATTATAGTTATTCAGAAAGTGATTCAGCAACCTGCGTTCTACGCCATAATTATCTGTTCTTTATATGTGACAATTTCTTTTGTCGCTTGTCGTCTTATGATTTGAATCGCTAGGTTTTCTAATGTGCAGAGTTTAAATCGTACATGTTTCATGTGTCATCAGGACTTCATATAGCTTCATATATACATATCATATGCTTCATATAGCTATGCTAGGAAGCTATACTAGGACAAATGTTCTGTCTGACCGTAAAGGTATAGGACATTAATTTTGTCCGGAATATTGTCCGCTGTGGTGCAGAAATGATAGGACATTGTATTAAGCCGGCTCTTTTAACTGGGCACTGCGGAGCGCCACAGTGCTGTCCACAGTTGTGACACAGTTGTGATTTTGGGGGGTTTCCGCCGGCCGCTGTGGCGTCATCACAGAAAATTGGATTTCAAATAGCCTCAACTGTGACTATGGTTTCCACAACAGATTCTGATTGGCTGTAGGCTAGTACGTCACTCGGCGCGCAAATTGGCGGACAGTACATCTTCAATCGGTTTGTCACCGAGCACAGCTGTGTTCAGTATTGTAGTTAGCAGACACACCGAGCGCAACGACTCAGCGTGATGTGCACATGTGTGTTTCGCGCGCTGTTCCCAGTTAAGAGCAGGCTTTTTACGCCCGTCTCGGTACGAAAAAACCCGGATATTTACAAACAATGTCCAACGCAGAAGCTCTGTGTCACATTGATGCTTAACAAATAACAAATAGATGTACCTGTGTGACAGACTGGGACTGTCTAGAAACTACTCAAGTAAAAAAAAAAAAAAAAAAAACCGTTGAAAACTGGTTTCGCGGTTGACAGAGCAGTGTTTGCTATACATGTACTTGTGAAATGACCGACGCTGTCATAAGTTTAGCCCTGGGCAAGGTCGCTGTTTGATGTATGAATATCTACGTGTCGCCTGGTTCAGGGACAAACGGGGTTACTTGGAAATGAGTAGATAATGTTTGGACATCAGTGTTTATCTGTAGGAATGTACAGCCTGGATAGGTGTACTCTCTCTCTCTCTCACACACACACACACACACACACACACACACACACACACACACACACACACACACACACACACACACACTGACACCCTGAGGGCATCGCACAGTGCTTCACGAACCATAGCGTCATTTCAGCGCCACCATTTCAGCGCCAACAATTTAGCGCCACCATTTCAGCGCCGCGTCTTTTCAGCGCCGTACAATTCGACGCCGTACATTTCAGCGCCATACATTTCAGCCCGGGGGTGTGGGGTGTGTGTGTGTGGGGGGGGGGGGGCATTTGTTTTACGTGGTTTAAGTGATGTGAGTGATGTGAGTGATCATTCATTTACCCCGTTGTGAGTTACAAATCGTGATGTGAGTGATTATTCATTTACCCCGTTGTGAGTTACAAATCGTGACTGATCATTCATACAACATCGAGTAAAACAACGTCAGCATCCGTTCATTACTCTGAAAGGATGGCCGAAATTTACCAGAGTATAAGGAAGAAGGATAAGATTTCCTTTGGTGGATACTCCTATAGGTTTGACAAACTGAGTGGCAAAGATCCAGCATTGTGGCCCCCGTCACTCACCACGTTTTGAAATCGGAATGTGGAATTTGCATGACCGAGTCCTTTCGGATGCAGCGAAGTCCAACAGCAGTGTGGAAGGATTTCACAACGCTTTCCAGAACCACGTAGGGGCGTACTCACCAGATTTGTGGAAGCTCATTGCAGTCCTCAAAAAAGAGCAAGCGATGGTTCAAGCTGACGTTACGCGTCTTATTGGAGGTCAGGCTCCTGCCCCGAAGCGGCGAAAGTACAAAGACTTAAAAAAGCGTGTGAAAACCATAATCCTGCAGTACAATGCAGGAGATCGTTCTCTCATGGACACGTTGGAGGAACTTGCATTTGCGTTCATGTTTTCGGCCAACTAGGCATGTTTTACAATGGAGAGACACCAAACGACCCATTTGGATTTTAGTGATTTTAATGGACACCATGGGTTTTAGATAATTTTTCATTAAAGTTTAACTTGTTAAAATAAATGTGATTAGCTAGTTTATGTGTTTAGCTAGTTCTCTCTCTCTCTCTCTCTCTCTCTCTCTCTCTAATCGTTTGGCGCTGAAATGTACGGCGCTGAAATGTACGGCGCTGAAATGTACGGCGCTGAAAACTCGTCGCGCTGAATACTGCGGTTGCCGATTCTCGTTATAGCGCGTGAACATGCGTGAACGTGCACGGTTTTGGACCGAGACTGGGCTTGTGAGACTCGGCATGTGGGCTGCTCGAGTCACACACGATGCCGCACTACCACTGCGTTGCGATCGGCTGCCAAAATGGCTCGAGAAAATCAGATAAGTTGGAGAAATTTCCAGAGATGGTCTTACCTAATGGTGAGATCGTTCAGTTTGAGCCCTTTCCTTCAAAAGTTTCAGAGCCGAGACTCAGAAATTTGTGGATAAAAGCGATTCGAAGGCAGAACTTCTCCGCGTGGCAAGACCGAGTCTCTCGGTTGAAGCGACTGCCGATCTGCTTCAAGGGCTAAAGTGATAAGCTGCGCTTTTGTGTAGCCACTAAAACGCACGCCCCTGTCTTTCAGATATTTTTTTTTCAGTTCAGGAACTTTCATTGATTTAATTTTATCGCGAACATCTTTGCCGGTCGAAACGCTCACGTTGCTCGCCATCGCATGCATAGCCCACATCATGGGGGACCGTTTGCGTCTCCGGCGATGGAGAGCACCCGACTCTGCGTAACCGGCAACCGCGGTATTGGTGGCGCTGAAATGTTGGCGCTGAAATGGTGGCGCTGAAGTGTCATGGAACCCACCACCAGTGACCTATGTGTGTGTGTGTGTGTGTGTGTGTGTGTGTGTGTGTGTGTGTGTGTGTGTGTGTGTGTGTGTGTGTGTGTGTGTGTGTGTGTGCGCGCGCATAAGCATGAGAGGTTAGATTTATAAATATGTTAAGCTATGCAAAGTTATGTTATTAATTCTTAAGTTTTGCCATGTCGAGTCTTACTGTCTTGTTGTATTTTGAAGAAAAACAATTTTCCCTTCAGGAATGAATAAAGTATTTTCAATGCAATTGAATTCAATATTAGTTTCCGAAAATACACGCTATTGGTCACTGGACATCAACGTTACAGTTTCGCTGATAGTTTTACCGCGGACGCCTGTAAAAGAAAGAATGCTTGCCCTCATACCACACCACCGCTGATAGTTTTACCGCGGACGCCTGTAAAAGAAAGAATGCTTGCCCTCATACCACACCACCGCTGGTACACCGTAGTTGAACGGCCTCGCGGTCATGCCCACCGGCGTTGCCGGGGTCTCCGTGACCGGTTGGGGTTTTCGGACCAAGCTGGTGTGATCAGTCAATGACCCAGGTGCTAAAACAACGCTTTCAGTGACCCCGGGCGGTAAATTTACAGTGCCGCAGGAGAAACGTGTGCAAAGGGCAATGCCTCATATGTGTGTGTGTGTGTGTGTGTGTGTGTGTGTGTGTGTGTGTGTGTGTGTGTGTGTGTGTGTGTGTGTGTGTGTGTGAGAGAGAGAGAGAGAGAGAGATATGTAACACTTGTTTTCCTTTCTTTTTTCCTTTCTTTCATTTTTTTCTTTTCTTTTCTTTTTTTAATGTGTGGTATTCGTTTTCCTGCTGGATTTCCGATCCTAGCCTTGGTACAGAGGAGCCGTTTATCAGTCAAACAAGCTCTTGCCCGCAACGTACACATTACAATAGTGCACCGACTTGCCTGTCGAGTGTGTCAGTTTATTATTCAGACACATGGCCTTATTTTTTAGGAATCGTCGTACTGAGAAACGTATACACTTAAGTTCGCTCGTTTTTCCATCCCACCATCTTCTTTCACCCTTTTTGTTTTTCAATGCTTTCACCTTTCAGTCGAAAGCCTGTCAAAAAGGGTAAATCAAAAGACACAAACATGGTGGTGAGCTCAGTAATTTAAGTTTCGGATTTTTTAGAATTGCATTTTTTTTTATTTTTTTTTTTGTGGGCTGAGGAGGAAGCCGGAGTACACGGAGAGAACCCCCGACGGTCGGCCCGAATGAACGGTGCCACATACGAGAAGGAAAAAATCTTCGCCCCGAGTGGGACTCGAGCCTGACCTCTCGCATTGGTGAGTAGGATCAGACCACCGACCGCTTCGATCTACGAGTGACAGTGTGCCAGTGCCACAAACACTAGTGTTGGTACATGTAGTAGTGAACGTTAGGCTCACAACTTGTCACATGTGAGACGTTTTAGTCCGAACAAATATAGAACACGGAAATATTAGAGCAAAGAGATGTGCGGTCGTGTTCGATGTTTTTTCAGGCTGAAACGTCCCCGGTGTGACATGAGCCTTAGAAGCACTTATGAACTGCGTTTCGGTTTGTTTCGTTACGACTGGTTCAAGGTTTTGTGGCGGGCGGGTGGGTGGGTGTTGGGGGTTTATTGTCCTTTTCCACCACATACAAGGTTTTGTGGCTTGGCCTGTGCCCTGATGCATGAATAATAATAATAATAATAATATATTACACTTGTAGAGCGCGGAGTTCTGCTTCGAAAGCACTCAATGCGCTTTTTGCTCACGCATACACACAACATTCACACACACACACATTTATACACATCAATACAGGCGGTGGAGTTTAAACTTAAAGATCAAAAGCTAGTTTGAAAAGATGTGTTTTGAGTTCTGCTTTAAACTGTAGGAGGGAAGGGATGTTTCTCAGAGAAGATGGCAAGGAGTTCTAAACGTGGGGGGCACTATAACTGAAAGAACGTTGGCCAAATGTTTTGAGGCTGACCCGGGGGACCTTAAGTAGCTTTTCTGAGGATGAGCGGAGAGTCCGGGATGTTTCGTACGTGGTGAGCTTATCAGAAAGATACTGGGGAAGTGACTGGTCAAAATGACGGAAGGCTAATGTGGCAATCTTGAATCAGAATACGGTACTGAACCGGCAGCCAGTGAAGCTCCTTTAACAAAGGTGTTATTATCCCGCTTCCGTTTCTTCATAATGAGAAAGAGAAGAGACTCGGCTAGTCTGAGACTTAAAGTCTCAATACGTGAGACACGTATACAACAGCATGTGGGAAAGTTTCCATCGAATGCGCTGAATCTGTGTATCAGAGAACCAGTCATTCAGTTTGGTCACAATATTATATCTGACACCATTGTGGCGACTCTGGCCGGCATAATTATACATTGTTCTAGAAGTGTACCAATCACTGACGACGCTGCTTGGTTGCAGACTGAGGACCAGCTAGACGACGCTGACTGGTTGCTAATTATAGAAGAGTTTTCGAGTCCCAGTCTGTTCAGGAGTGGACCGCAGGCTCAAAGAAATTCGTATTTCCCTGATATTAGAAGCCACAAAGTCCCGAAAACGGTCGCGATGGCCAAATGAATTCATTTCTATCTGGCAAACAACCTTAGAGCTTCGAAACGCGGCACTTTTTCCTCTAAGCGGCGTTAGGAACATAGAGGCTTTAATGGTCTTAAAGGGGTAATCCACGGAGATTTCGGCAAAAAAAAAAAAAAAAAAGTGTCGACAAGTAGAAACGGAAACGGTAATGACTGCGAAGTGGTTACAAGTTAAGCAAATAAAAGCCACATAAAAAGGACAGAAACCACTTAACTTTGACAAAGGACGGCACAGGTAGACGTTTCGGCTTTCGCCTTCTTCAGGACATAATAATAACTTGTGTCGACAAGTGTTTGAAACGAGTCCCAGTGCGAAGCAGCTCACACACGACCGCTACAGAGCAAATCTAGAATGGTTTAGCTACATGTACCATACAGTTTCATACCTGAAAAGATTCGTAGAAGTCTGCATCTGTCCGGCCAAAAAGCATTCAAGATCTACGCGCCGAGGTCATCCAAGATGGAGGCTTTGGTTCTCGACGCGATAGCACAGATGAACTACCGGTACAGTGGCGCCATCGCACAAAGAAGCAAAAGTCAATCGGCGTTAGGAACATAGAGGCTTTAATGGTCTTAACCACTGTTCATTCGGGCCGATCGTCGGGGGTTCTCTCCGGGTACTCCGGCTTCCTCCCCCTCTGCTTTGGAAATGTTCAGCCCACAAAATTTGAAGAATAAATGCAATTCTAAATTCCGAAATTTAAATAGCTGAGCTGACCCTTCGCACCACGTGATTGTAATACGTTTATGTCCAGCGTGTGGGAGAATGCGTGTGATTCACGTGAGCGTGCGTGCTGGGTTCAGTTCGCGGCGCTTTGAGCCGATTCGTGAAATTGGGTAAAGCGCCTATACAATACCCATTATTATTATTATTATTATTAACCCTTTCTGGACTGACGCTACCATCTTACGTCTGGCACCAGCTGCCTGGATCCAGTAGTGACACTGCACCACGTGGGTCAGTTGATTTCATATTCAGGGGGAGGAGCTGGTTAGATATTGTACTTTACATTGACATCACCTTCAGGGGATTTCCAAGTAAACCTTTACAGCATGGATGTCGTTTGGGGTCGGATCTCGGCTAAAAGCCGAATTTGTTTTGAAAAAGCCGATAATCTGTCTGTCATGTCGGCTGGCCGAGCCGAAGTTTTCACGAGTGCATCGGCTCGATTATGTCCGTTTCTGCTCCTGTGCTGGCTGGACTAATTTCCAAGAATACGCAACTTTCGGTGAGGATATGTATCTACAGAACATCTTTAATTCACGGAGGTGGAGGGAGCACGTAACAGTAGGGAATTTAGTCGAAAAACTTGTGAAACTGCTTCGGCAGAGAGAGCCGAAACTTTCTGTAAAAAGCCGAAACTTTCATGGCTGTTTCGGCTAAATCGCCGAAGAAAAAAAAATCCTGGCAACATCACTGTACAGCAGACGTGTTGGAAAGGAAGGTAAAATGTAAACAAACTGTGACGAGTAAAGTCGTAGCTCGGATAGAATGAGTTAACAGGAACCTAATAGTGCCTGTGCACTGGAACTGTTACGACCGCTTTGGCACAGTTGAGCGAGACTATATGATGCCGCTCACATAACCTGAATCAGTTACTACAGGCGTTTGAGGGGCTGGGTGTAAGGACAATAAGCCCGCGCCGGCGGTCGACAATAAACACTTTATGGCCACATTTACGATAAACAGCATGCCACTTACCTGTGTTTGAATTTTTTAAGCGCATTGTTTTCGTGCTCCAAGTCGAGTGCACCAGCACTCAGTGTGTGTGTGTGTGTGTGTGTGTGTGTGTGTGTGTGAGTGCGTGTGCGTGTGCGTGTGCCGCGGCGTGTGCGTGTGTGTGAGTGCGTGTGCGTGTGCGTGTGCCGCGGCGTGTGCGTGTGTGTGTGTGCGTGTGTGCGTGAGAGAGAGAGAGAGAGAGAGAGAGAGAGAGAGTGTGTGTGTGTGTGTGTGTGTGTGTGTGTGTGTGTGTGTGTGTGTGTGTGTGTGTGTGTGTGTGTGTGTGTGTGTGTGTGTGTGTGTGTGAGAGAGAGAAAGAGAGAGAGAGAGAGGGATTTAGAGAGAGAGAGTTCATGCAAGTCATGTTGGGCATTGAAATTCGATCTTTACTCCCATTATTGTGGAGTTTTGTGTTGTTGTTTTGTTATGATTTTTTTTTTTTGTTGTTGGTGTTGTTGTTGTGTGTGTCATCACTTTTTGAGGTCTGATGACAAAGAAAATAATTATACATAACAACATGAATGTCATTCTCATCAAGTTACTCTCACTTGGCCGTTCGTTCAAACAATGATGGTCTAGTGGTTAAGAGACTTGTCACCAATGCGAGAGATCAGGGGTTCGAGTCCCACTCGGGGCAAAGACGTTTTCCTACTCGTATGTGGCACCGATCATTCGGGCCGATCGTCGGGGGTTCTCTCCGGGTACTCCGGCTTCCTCCCCCTCTGCTTTGGATATGTTCAGCCCACCAAATTTGAAAAATAAATGCAAATCTAAGTTCCGAAACTTAAATGGCTGAGCTGACCCTTTGCATAACGTGATTGTAATGTGTTTATGTCCAGTGTTTGAGAGAATGCGTGTGATTCACGTGAGCGTGCGTGTTGGGTTCAGTTCGCGGCGCTTTGAGCCGATTCCTGAAACTGTGTAAAGCGCCTATACAATACTAATTATTATTATAATTATTATGACATTTTTCAGCCACTGAGAAAACAGGAATGAAACAAAAACTAAGTCAAGTTCGTTTGGTGTTTCTCACATTCACTGATTGTCATTTCGTGCCACAGAAAAGGTTACAAGTCAGTCGGCTTCGTTTTTGGTCTTTTTTTGTTTTGTTTTGGGTTTTTTTCCGCAGCCAGACATGTAAATTAGAAAGTCTTCACTTTACACACTCTCTTTTGGCCGCCGCGATATCTTTTTACATGGACAGACGTGTTTAAGGCGCTCAAGAGAAGCGCCCGACCCAAAGGTTCGGACAAGGACGCCGGATTTGTATATCACATTTGGATTGACTTTGAACTGGCTCCGCTGCGGATTTCCCGAAACACAGCCAAAATGGTTACTCTGTGTGTGTGTGTGTGTGTGTGTGTGTGTGTGTGTGTGTGTGTGTGTGTGTGTGTGTGTGTGTGTGTGTGTGTGTGTGTGTGTGTGTGTCTGTCTGTCTGTCTGTCTGTCTGTCTGTCTGTCTGTTTGCCTGCCTATCTGTCTGTCTGTGCGCGCGCGCGCGTGTGTGTGTGTGTGTGTGTGTGTGTGTGTGTGTGTGTGTGTGTGTGTGTGTGTGTGTGTGTGTGTGTGTGTGTGTGTGTGTGTGCGTGCGCGAGTACGTACGTGCGTGCGTGCGTGTGTGTGTGTGTGTGTGTGTGTGTGTGTGTGTGTGTGTGTGTGTGTGTGTGTGTGTGTGTGTGTGTGTGTGTCTGTCTGTCTGTCTGTCTGTCTGTCTGTCTGTCTGTCTGTCTCTGTCTCTCTGTCTCTCTGTCTCTCTGTCTCTCTGTCTCCCTGTCTGTCTGTCTGTCGGTCGGTCGGTCGGTCGGTCGGTGTCTGTGTCTGTCTCAGTGTGTCTGTCTCAGCACGGTGTGTGTGTGTGTGTGTGTGTGTGTGTGTGTGTGTGTGTGTGTGTGTGTGTGTGTGTGTGTGTGTGTGTGTGTGTGTGTGTGTGTGTGACGGGGTAGGGGGGGGGGGACGGCATGTTATATATCTTAGGCACATGGTCTCCGACCACACTGCACCCCTAGTACTTCATCCAGGTCGTTTTCAGGCTTAGTTAGTCCACACTGACTGAGATTTTGAGGTTCCAAACAGCTCCGAGTGGAGGTACATGCGACTGACAAAGTTATCGCCTGATGCAGGGCCGGTAAGTTGCTACTGTCTGCCTTGTGACTATTGATCAGGCGTTAATCTGCATGCAGCCTGCCAATGCAACAGGCGATTTTGCTTTCGTGTGGCTCGTGGTATTCAGTACCCCTGAGCCATCGTTGACACCCGATGATAACGGACTTTGGCCGTCGCAGCACTGATGTCATGTAACGGGAAAACTTCACAGGAGTTCAAGCGTTGCTCCTATCCGTCTCATTTCACCTGGTCTGCTACAACATTTGAACCTGTCTCGGGCGGCCACCCTCAAGAGAGACCACCTGTCATTTGCAGACCATGACTGATTTCCCTGCTTTTACTACGTTCAGATGTGAAACCCGTTTTGAGCGACCACCTGGGTTTTAAAACCACTTCACTATAAACATCAGCCGGGCTGGCACGTAGTAGAAAATTTAATACTGTTGTAGGTGAAGGATGGAGAGCGCAAAGAGAGACTGACAGAGAGAGAGAGAGAGAGAGAGAGAGAGAAAGAGAGAGAGAGAGTGACTGACTGACTGACTGACTGACTGACTGAAACTTTATTTTCCAAGGATGAAAACATAGACGCACAGGTATCTCTGTCTGTCCTTGCCACACACACACACACACACACACACACACACACACACACACACACACACACACACACACACACACACACGGCACACACACACACACACGCGCGCGCGCGCGCACGCACGCACGCACGCACGCAGGGCATACATGATATTACATACATACATGTGATTACCCACAGTATCACACATACAGCACATGGCTACAGCACGTGACACTATACAGCGCAAGGGTAATGCACTAAGCAGTAAAACGTTAACATATGAAATGGGACTACAGAATATGGGAGAGAGAGACAGAGAGGGGGGGGGGGGGGGTGCGTGTCGCTAGTCCGACGTGCCAATTGTACTCCGTGCCGATAGTGCTACGCCAATAGTCCTACGTGATGATAGTCCGAATTCTCGATAGTCCTCCGGTCGATTGCCCTACGTGTCGATTGTCCTACACATACTCAAAGTCTCAGTCGTCTCAGTGTCCTACGCATCACTACTGAGTCCTACGTGTCGATTGTCCTATACTGACTTAATGGAAGTTTTGTCAGTCCTACGTATCATTAGTCCTACGTGTCGATAGTCCTATACCCCTTTCCATTTTCCAGTAGGACTACCGACGCGTATGACTAATACGTAGGCCTGCCAGACTTTGAGTAAGTGCAGGACTATCGATTCGTAGAACTATCGAGCGTAGAACTATTAAAAATCGGACTATCGATACAAAATGAGTAAAATCGTACGTAGGACTGTCGACCGTAGGACTATCGACACGTAGGACTATCGACCGTAGGACTATCGACACGTAGGACTATCGAACGTAGGACTATCGACACGTAGGACTATAGAGACGCCCCCGAGTGATATAGGTGTGGATGGGGGAGGAGGGGGGGAGGATTTATTACTGCAGGCAGATTAGATACAAAGTCAGAGTATTTTCCTCCGACACTGATCTGAAAGAGCACACCGCGACAGGTTACGCAGGTACATGTACTACAAATTCAAATTGTAACAGATGTCCTCAAAATTTCGCCGGCTGAATGAACACGTGCAGGCGAATTGAGCCAAGCTGTCACCCGAATAATGAGATAGGAAAACGGAACACTGATTCAAGAGTTGCAAAAGTAATTTGCAAAAGTAAATTGACTGAAGCCACAGGTGCTTGGGGGGAGGGGGGGGGGAAGAAATGTTTTTTTCGATTAACCCAATTCCCACAAAGTAAGTTTGGTGTTTTGCACCAGTGGCCTCACTAAATACAAATCATAATTAATAATGGATTTAAATTTTACTCAGTGGGAGTGCTTATACTTAGCGTTTGCTGCACTGAGTAAATGCCGTCAAGCAACCGTTAATCTTGCCTGATTTTCGCATACAGGGTAAAAACCGAGAAAGAGTCCAAAACATGGGGTATTCGTTCGACTGAAATGTGTTAACAACATGCTGACGGCGTTTGCCCTGAAAACTGAACGCACAGACCACTTCAATAACAGAGATGATAGTAAGGGGTTTATCGGGCTGTACCAGTGCTACCTAAGGCATTGATCAGCTATAGCGTCACAGGGGACAAGTCACTGATGGTTTCTTTTCAGTCGTTCGATCACGATAAAGCCGGGATAATTATATATGTGGGTATGAGGTCATTTAGAATAATGGGGATCTTCGTGATCAGCTTTTTACACTGACCGGGAAAATGTGATATGTTCAGGCCTCGGCCGCTATCAGGAAACTGGCATTTTCCGTAACTGAAACTTCTGTGTGTATTTGGTTGTTCGTTTTGTTTTCTGGAGAACTGCTGCCGGCCCACGTCACGCCACGTGGCCAAACCCATCAAAGGGTAGGTCTGTTCATCGCCGGCTGGACACAGACTGAAACTGGCAGAACTGAGGAAAGCAAAGATTACTGTGACTATGCTACTCCTCCCGCGGGTGAAACTTTATTTTTCACGGTTGGATACTGACTAGGTTACTGAGGTGCCATGACCGTCTTCTTTGTCCTTTTTTGTCCTTGCTATGCTAACACCCATGCGCTCCTCGCCCTATTCCCCCCCCCCCCTCCTCTCTCTCTCTCCGCTCTCTCTTCACACACTCCCCCTCCCCCCCCCCCCCTACACACACACACACACTGACACACACACACACACACACACACACACACACACACACACACACACACACTGACTGTGACACCGTGACACACCGGCACGCACACACACACACACACACACACACACACACACACACACACACACACTGTGACACCGTGACACGGCACCGGCAGGCACACACACACACACACACACTGAAACTGAAGCGGCCTAGCGAAACATGCACCCTGCGCTTACAAACGCACTGACCGTGACAAGCGGGAAGTGAAGGAAGAGGGGGTACTGACGGGCCGGGGAGGAAGCAGCCGGGGATTGAGGTGGGCTCAGTAATCTGTATATTAATAACTTGACTGGATTGACTTAGGCGGCCGCTAGAGCTGCCGACGTCAGCCCGGCCGTCAGCAAGCTTAGCTAAGCCGGCTCAGGTTTAGGTTCCGGGTAGGCTGACTATATTGTCACCAACTACACGTTCTAGTATGTACAATGCTGACCGCGGCGTTATGTGACTGGAGATCCACGTACAGTCAGCTCTCAGCTGACCAGGCAGGGCACAACGACAGCATTGGATTAGCGACACTTCAATTCAGGCACTAGGTGCCAGTCACAATGTCAGTCGGCTGTCATGCACGGTCGATTCAACTTGGATGCAACTCCGAGTCAGTTGCATACTGTTCGGTAGCTGGGGGGGGGGGGGTCAGACCAGAAATTTGGGGTGAAGAAGAGGACTGAAGTGGGGTGGGGATGCGTAAAAGGTCAGTCAAAAAAGAGAGGGAGGGGGTGGTGGCCGGCACCCCCCGGCAGCTTGAAAAGACGTCACGCACGCAGACGAGCTACCGATCGCCCGCAGTCGGAAACACCCCCTCGAGTCTACGGCGTCAAGACTGATTCTTTTTATTCCGGGCGAACCCTGAAACAATCGAACATATGACACCCATTGACAAGTCAAATGCCATGCATTTACGTCCGCAGACATCGATTCTGTGCCATTTTACGCACATGAGCGTTGGCTAACGGTACCCGATCCATAGAACATCGGGAACCCGCCTCAGGCCACCATGACACACTTTCTCTCCCGTCGCCCCACGGTGGCAGCACGGCCGCGCGCGCAGCCTGACGTCATCGGCTCCGCAAAACATACTGAGGCCCTGTACGGGTTGTTACTTTTTTTACATTCAGTAACCTTATTTTTACTGACGATCTGTGTGTGTGTGTGTGTGTGTGTGTGTGTGTGTGTGTGTGTGTGTGTGTGATCTACATGGTCAAAGTTAAAGCAGTTCTCAGTTCTAAGAAGTGTAGCCGTGGAACTTGAATGTATTTTAGCATATGTACTAGCCGAGAAAGAAGCCAATCATTGAGCTCTATGTCTTTCATTAACAAGTTTACCATTCATTGATATTTTGTTTTGGTGTGAGTGGCGGGTCAGTCAGTCGACTCATTTTCAGCTTAGAAGTTCCAGTACAATTTTCAAAGCATTATCATACCCGTTACTGAGATACGGCAACTATTATGATACCTGCTTCATGATCCTCTTAGATCGGAAGGGAGGAGAGAGGAGGGGGGTGGGGGTGGGCTTGGGGGCCACAGAACGAGGCTAACGCTGCACTCGGAGTTGACACAAACAGGCTATGTGCGTGACAAAAACAAGATATCCTGTTCTATACGTAAGCCTGAGATGACACTGACCGTCATGACATGTAGTCGACTGACACAGATTTAGACACCTCTGTGTGTGTGTGTGTGTGTGTGTGTGTGTGTGTGTGTGTGTGTGTGCCAGTGTGTCAGTGTGTGTGTGTGTGTGTGTGTGTGTGTGTGTGTGTGTGTGTGTGTGCGCCAGTGTGTCAGTGTGTGTGTGTGTGTGTGTGTGTGTGTGTGTGTACAGTGTGTGTGTGTGTGTGTGTGTGCGCGCCAGTGTGTCAGTGTGTGTGTGTGTGTGTGTGTGTGTGTGTGTGTGTGTGTGTGTGTGTGTGTGTGCCAGTGTGTCAGTGTGTGTGTGTGTGTCAGTGTGTGTGTGTGTGTGTGTGTGTGTGTGTGTGTGTGTGTGTGTGTGTACAGTGTGTGTGTATGTGTGTGTGTGTGTGTGTAGTAGTAGTAGTAGTAGTAGTAGTGGTGGTGGTGAAAAGTGTGCCGTTAAAAGGCACCAACCAACCGTGACAGAAGCGATGTCAGTAGTCAGTACGGAGTCTGCGTAACTGAATTACCACCATGCCTCAGCTGTAAGTTGTCACGTGTGCTCACGACAAAAAGTCCCTCACTGAGCCCCGTACACAGGGCTTTGAGACTATTCAGTGTCGCTGAGGGAAGCTTAATTCAGGAAGTCACTGCATGCTCCAGTGATCAGTAACTGCTACAGAATGAAATGCACTGATGATGAGGACCAGTTCAGTTAGCGCCGGGTGTTCGTGTCTGAAGTTATTTGTGGTTGGGGCCGACTCACCCTTACATTATCAGTGAAAAATTCAGTTGTTGTTGTCACTTACACCTGTGAGTCAGACGGTAAAGCCTAGTTACTTACTGATTGAAACAGATATGCAAGGTTGAAAGTAAACTACAGATGCAGGGGATCTAGCCTGTAGGGGTAAAAGCGTCCGGCTCCTGACGGAAGCACCCGCCAGGTTCGACTCCCTCAGTGGTGGGCAGGAATTTGGTGGGATGTTTCTGTGCAAAATCGAGTCAAATTCACGTGCAGACACGCCTACAGTGCCTAACATCAAGTGTGCACGTTAAAGGTCCCATTCCGTACGGCAGGAGCCGCGGAATGGAAACAACAACAACAACCGACAATCATCATCATCATCATCATCATCATCAGCTCACAATATAGGCGCTTTATCCCAAATATTTGGCTCAAAGCGCCCCGAGCTAAACCCAACACGCACTGGCGCGGCTCACATGAATCACACGCATTCTCTTACACCGTTGGACACGAACACATCACAATCACTGACGAGGTGCGAAGGGCCAGCTCAGCAATTTAAGTTTCGGAAGTTTAGAATTGCATTTACTTTTTTTTTAATTTTGTGGGCTGTATATTTCCAAAGCAGAGGGGGAGGAAGCCGGAGTACCCCGAGAGATTTCCCGACGGTCGACCCGAATGTACGGTGCCACATACGAGAAAGAGAAATTCTTCGCCCCGACTGGGACTCGAACCTGCCCTCTCGCATTGGTGACTAAGTCTTAACCACAAGACCACCGACCGCCCCATTGACAATCACACACGTACTATGCAGGGGGAGGGGGGGGGTGATGGCGCTGTGCTATGAACGGTGACGGGGAGGAGGGGGGGGGGGGTGATCGAGGGGAGGCCCGAATTTCCGGGCCCTTACCATGGTAATGGATGGGACCGTAAGATATATAGATTTACAGACAGGTAACGCTGAGATCAACTGAGATGACTGAGATGCTCTGAAGAGATGACTCATATTTTGTCAGTATCAGCTTGAAGGGGCACCCGGTGCAAATCGGCCGGACCGTGCCCTTCCCCACCCCCCACCCTCTCTCCCACCCTCATTCCCACCCTCAAACCATTGCTCCCTACCACCACCCCAACCCCTCCAAAAAGAAAAGGTGTCATTGTTTTCCCCCTGCAGAGGCCGGCACTTACTCGCCGAAACTGAGTGTGCAACGCAAAACATGATGAAAGCTTCTAGATTACTCAAGCAAAGGGACTATATAGGTAGGAAAAACATCCAACTTGTGACCGACAGAGCTGAAATCAGTTCAAGGGTCCTCTAGAAAGTTGAAAGGTGGGTCATAAGGGCAAATGGCTTTAAACAGATGGTTTCTGAAGGGGAGAACCACTCCATGGGAGTGGCCCCAGTGCGCATATAGGACCTTCAGCCGGGACAGGCGAGTCGATGTGAGCGCGTGCTGAGCGCTGAATGATGATGCTAATTTTCACACGAGAGGAACACGAGGATGGAACGGGTACCGTGGTAGTCAACTGTAATGGTGGCTGTGAAACATGGTGCTCTTTCCGCTCGCTTATCAGTCGCCGTCATTTCGCGAAATGTGAACATGAGCGGGTTTAGTCGTTCACTTTGACACTTTGGACGAAACTGCGTGTTCGTTTGTTAAAGTCACTTATTCGTAATGAGTTCAGGCTGTTTGTTAAGTGAATAGCCGGATGTTCCGTCTGGCCATTGCGACCAATTTCATGACTTTGCAGCTTCTTATAGTAGAGAAATATAACTTTCTTTGGCCTAACGCGGCTTCCATGACCGGTACTACACGTCGATCGACAAAGTCCCTAAAAATAGCCACCAATCAGGGCTGTCTAACTGGTCTTCAGTCCGCAGCCAAATAACGTCGTCTGCTCAGTATACTCACGCGGTGCACTTCTACGAGCGTAGACTGAATAACATCAGTATATCAAAGAGTGAGCACAATGTTTTCAGATGCTACATTGTGTCCCAAGTGACTGACTCTGATACTGACACGGATGCAGCGCATTCGATGAAGTTTTCCACAGCGTTGTCCTATTTCAGTTGTCCTATTTTGATACAAGACAGGTAGCGACTCCACAACTGAACTATAGCTACTGAGATAGCATGACCGAAACCTATCTAAACCGAGCATAGTAGTACTAGAACTCTCGGCTGATTCTCGGTTTGGGGCCTGTAAAAAAGTGCAGTTTTTGTTGTTGTTGCTGTTGTTTGCTTTTTGTTTTTGTTTTTTTTGTTGTTTTTGGGGGTTTTCGGGGGTTTTTTTGTTTGTTTTTTTTTTTTTGGGGGGGGGGGGGTGCTTGCTTTTTTTTTTGCTTCTTTTTTTTTTTTTTTTGGTGGGCGGGGGGGGGGGGGACGTTGTTGGGTTGTTGTTGTTTTATTTTTCATTGCTAGATTCGTCTTTGACACCATCCGGCCATACTCAACGGTGGAAACGGATGCAAACCGGCCAAATTCCCGGCTTTCGCCGCAATGACGTTTACCCACCGCGCTGGTGGCGAGAACCTAAATGTCAGTCCTGACGACTGCACGTTCAAGTTCGATGGGAACGATGACAGATCGAGAAGACAGGATCCGAAAAAAGGAGTGTCTGGTCCCCTGACGCAGCCGGCCGGTCCGGCTCCAAGTTCGGAGGCACTCGGTCGATGCTCGGGGAAGGGGGCTTCTGTTTTTGTTGTGGCCTTGAGGCCAGGCGGGAAATACCCACAGGTCAGTCAGTGCGAACTGGCGCCCAATAGAGTTACAGGCCGGAGGAGGGGGGGGGGGGCAGGGGAGGGGGGGGGGGGGTACGCACTGCTGCTGCTAGGAATTCCTGCCGCCGAAAACGTTCAAGGACCTTTGGTAGTCTTGACTCACGAGTGACGTGTTTCTCGAAGCTGTTTTGAAAATACCACAGGGTTCTTTGTTTATTTTACCACTGAGTGGGAGCACGGCCTCATTACTAGCAGTCACTATGTGTGTGTGTGTGTGTGTGTGTGTGTGTGTGTGTGTGTGTGTATAGTGTGTGTGTGTGTGTGTGTGTGTGTGTGTGTGTGTGTGTGTGTGTGTGTGTGTGTCAGCGTGTGTGTGTGTGTGTGTGTGTGTGTGTGTGTGTGTGTCCTGAAACCTTGTGGTGCAGCAGCAGGACTCAGTACCAAAGTAGGAGTGCTGTCATGATACTTCAACGATGGCAGTAATATTATCTTCCGTCCCGAGTAATAAACAGAGGGACTGAAGAAACAAGCTTTTAACAGATTCGCACTGATAGTAAATAAACTGGTGGACTGAGTCAGAAACCAAATGCCACGATGAATGCCGGTTCGGAACCGCGCTACATGTATTTCAAAGTGTCAGTGGTAGTTAATTAATTAGTATAGCAACTGAGCCGGTGGACTGGTGATGCACCGTTACAATAAACCCCACGTGTGTAGGCGTGTATTTCAGGTGTTTCGGGTTTTTTTTTTCCCCTGACACTTCCTCTTATTAATTATGGGAAAAGATCGCTGTCACTGCCCGGAATAGACTGACCGAGTACATAAAGCATTATCAACTTGTTTGTTTCAGTTTCAGTGACCACTCACCGGCTCTTGTCCTCGTTTAAACTCGACGTTATCAGCTGCAAAATTCAGTCAAACAGAGGACAGATCGGGCCGGCCCCGGCTCAATGTCACCGCCTGTTGGGTTGCTCCGTGTTGACAACCATAACCGCATGACACGCCGGCTCACTGACCGATTTTACGCGGCTCGTACGTTTACTGTCGCTTTGAAACACACTGACGTCACCAGCGCCAACTGAACATGAGATACGTAGGCAGGTTCAGGCAGGAGGGGCCCGCCGGGGCATATGGGTCAATCTATTCACGCGTTTATTGTTCAGTCGTGTTATGGACACTTACGTCTTTGTCTACGCCTGTCGTCGGTTCAGTTCTGTCGGCCGGATGTACACGAGTGACCGTGCAGCTACATTCGTGTATTGGGCAACTGATATTGTATTCGGCATCTTTTTGTGCGTGCGTGCGTCCGTCCGTATCACTGTTCAGCGTCAGTCATTTGTGGAAAGCTGAACTTGTGACTACAGTACCACCATTCAGATTGCAACGTGCACAACCCTCCCTACACCCCTCCTCGCATACCCCTTGTCGCATATAACCCCCCCCCCCCCCCCCGTTTCCCTCAATCCCCTCCAACCCCTTCCCTCCTCCTCATATCATGTAGGAGAGACCTTTGCGCCGGAGGCATAGTAGCTCCTTGGAGGGTGAGGAACATCCACTGAGCCATCGCGGCTAGTCGTGGGATGGTCCACGGCCAAAGATTGTTTGTTGACAGTGGGTGTGTAGTGCTCTGGGATGCACCCAGTGCCCCGCCAGGTAGGTCAGTTTTAGCATACCAGGTCTGAAGGTCGGCATTTCCGTCCCCCTTCATCCCTAACCCCACCACCTGCTCCCCTCCCCTCCCCTTATCCAGTCCGCACACACACACACACACACACACACTCACACACACACACACACACACACACACACACACTGACGTCAAATGCCCTCAGGTTCAAAACCAGCAATGCCCGGCTACTAAGTCTGTCCATAATCTGACATGACATCCACGGACAAAACTTCCGGTACAGTGTCAAGTGATATACGATCATGTATAGTCGACTATTCACTACTCATATCACTGTTTTTGACTGAATAACTACAGGCGTTGATGCTCCTGCCCGGCCGTGGTTCGTGCCAGTCCCGGCTACAGCGCCCTCTTTCCTTTCTTTGTTTGAACGTAGAGGTAGCCTCTTATTCCGTTGCGTTGTCGCTTATATATTTGGTTGTTTGCTTGGTGACTGTCCTCAGTTGCTTGTTTGTTTTGGTTGCTTGAATTTTTTCCTTTCTTTCCTTCTTTCTTTCTTTCTTTCTCTCTTTTGTAATTTAGAGTAGCAACGACAAGTCTGGAAATGGTAACTGTGCCACTAGCTTTACCGTTGATAAATAAAGGATCATTGTCATTGTCGGATCAGGCATGGCGACTGGTGACTGCAATGATTTGACGGGTTATAACTTGAGTACTTGCAGTCACCGACGAATGTGACTTGCTTACGATCAACAGGGAGAGAGAAGAGGATCGGACTGTGAGTAGAGTAGAGGAACATGGCCGGGGGTGGGAAAGGGAGGATGTTAACGTTCTTTTCCGCCAGATAAGGGTGATACCAAACACGGGGAAACGAGGACAAAGCCAGCACCACCATTTTGGCTTCCAATCGGAGGGGGGGGGGGGATAGGGGCGATAGGGGGTGCTCCAAAACATTACCCCCCCTCCCCCTTACACACACACACACACACACACACACACACACAAATGTGGTGTGGGCAGCAGCATCAGTCCTTCCTCGTTGTACACAGTCTGTCACATCATCAGTAACTAAAAGTAAGGCCGTGATGGCTGAAACCACTGCCCCAGTTTTTGAAGAGCATCTGGGGTTAACGTACGCCGTGCTATGTCAAGTTATGTGCAGATTTTAATCGGACTGCATCGTGACTGTTGCGGCCGAAATGAAACCGGACTCGGCCTGTGGGTACAAACGCCGGGACCTCGGCGGAACTGCGTCCTTCATCATGGTGCAGCGACATCTGGGTCAGAGCTTTTAGTCAGGCAGACTCACGTGATCAGTGTCGTACAATATGATTGGTTAGTTGGGTGGGTGGGTGGGTGTTTGGGGGTTTAACGTCCTTTTCCACCACATACGGGTGATATCAAAGACGGGGCAACGATGAAAAAGCCAGCACAAATATTTGGCCTCAGCCGGGATTCGAACTCACGACCCGGGCACGTCTCACACCACAAGATGTGATCGGAGAAGACCCTAGTGGGCAGGAGGGGGCGGGGGTTGGAGATACCCTAACTGAACAGTCCACTGGCAGCTGAACACTATTCAATCCAGTAAGATTGCCCTGTCGGCCACATTTGATGTATCCATGACAAATTACACTAACAGCCAGAGGATACGGACAACGTTTTGGAGTCAGGCATCACGAAGTTTTACTTCTGCCTCGGTCGGGGTCAAACCCACACACCTTCGCATGAAAGCGCCCGGACCAACCTACTATAGACCACTCCGGCCACTCCTTGTATTGTTTTGGCAATTATGGGTCAGTCACGAGCGCGGACATGCTCCGCGCGGCATTTCAAAATCTCGCGTGATGAGCCGAGACTTCTGACTGAATCATGGTCGTTTCGTTTGACAGTAAACAAAACAAAACAAAAACGACGGAAGTTGCAGAATTTGTCTCGTTGCCCCGTCGGTGTTTGTAATCACTCATGTGCACAGCTGTATGTGGTGGCCGGAAAAGGACATTAACCCTTAAACGCCCAAGTACCCACCCTTCTTTGAAAGGAACACAGCCTGTAAGTTTATGAACACGACTTTCAGTCACATGACTTGTTAGCCGCGATTTTAAAGTGTGCGCCGGTATGGTGTCTCCGTTCGCGATGCGGTACGTGTGTACAAAATCGCCAAACCTACACGACATTGACCATTCCAGCTGCTGCAGCCTGGGACTGGAGAGAGGAAGAGAAAGTGGCCTTCTGCGTAACATTGATCAACCACGTGCACGTGCCACTGATTCAGCGTGCTGTTTGTTGACACAGAGTGGGAATTCCCCATCACTGACGGACTGTTTTTCTCGCGAGAACTGTTTATACAAGCGGGCATGCGGTGCACAGATGTAGGAAGCAAGGTGAAAGCGGCGGAGGGCGTAAGGGGGGAGGGGGGGGGGGGTCAACTGATGTTGCGTGCAGGTTCTGTTTTTGAGAACAGATACGGGAAGGGGAAAACTCTACCTTTTCCTGGTGCATTAGTCTAGTGTTTATCCCAATACAATAGGAAGGGGGCTTTATTTTTAGTCCAGTTCGGAGTGAAGTCGGATGAGTACGTAGACTGACCCAGTTAGTCACGTGTCAGTCAGTGCGTGCAGAGGATGCAGATTTGGGAAGCACCGGGAGGAGGGAGAGTGGGAGGGGTCGGGGTCACTGATTAACCGATATGTTGCATGCAGGCGCGAAGACACAGTCTATGCCTCCGATACAACTTTCATTGTGTTCACGCACTAACTGAGAATGAAAAAACTATGCCGATGATTTGCCCTTACTAAGACAACCAATACTGATCCAAAAACAATAGACATAGGATTTAGTTAGTCTGTCTTTTCGGCGTGAGTGGGTGGGTGGGTGTTTGGGGGTTTAACGTCCTTTTCCACCACATAGGGTGATATCAAAGACTGACGGGGCAACGATGAAAAAGCCAGCACAAATATTTGGCCACAGCCGGGATCGAACTCACGACCCGAGCATTAGAAGTCCAACGCTCTACCATTCGACCACCCCGGCTCCCCTTTTCGGCGTGAACTTGAACTGACGTGGAGTCGGATGTGTACGGGACAGTACTGGTCAGTCCGGCATGTGTCAGTCCGATGGTCAGTGCGTTCGTCAACGTGTTCAAGTGACATGGCTGTGACACTATGACTGATATTTCAAGTCGCATTTTGTGCCACTTATTAGCACTTACCGATACAAGGCGAGAGACCTTGCTGTCTTCAATAAGCTCAACAATTTCAACATCACAATAATATCGCTGACAGGGGTCTGGTGTTGTTTTCGTTTTTGCCGGCGTCGGGCGGTGCAAACTGCTGACTTGCCAGGTCACCGTAACCAGAGGGTGCCTATTCAGAGGCTATTTAGAGTCACGATATAAAGGTAAGCAGAGACCGATGCAAATAATGTATAAATAGAACATGATTGTACCGCGACCCTTTCACACCCCGCCGCTCCGCGCTTACGTCATTGAATGCTCTCAGCTAATGGTAAGACGTCTCTCTGATATGGTAATTCAGAGTCATACCGCGCAGTCCAAACAGGGAAGCAGCCGGCGTGTTTACGCTATCACGGTTGACTGACTCCGTGAATCTGCGTAAAAGCAAACGATTGTCAAGGCCAGTACTCGGTGCTTCCGGTGTCAGAAAAATCGTTCCGAGCCGGGCCATGGCCGCAGTGGCCTCATTATTTGTATTCTGCTACTGCAGCACACGCTGAGTTGGGATTTGGAAATTACAGCCTGTTGGCCATCAATATCAAAACAAATCTGATCAGTATCTATACGCCATTACCGCCTCACTAAATCTGTATTTACTGAGCCGTACTGATGATGACTGATATTGCCAAGACCGACCTCAGTAGGGTACCGTGTCAAGTTTCGCGACCGCCGGCCAGTTACCCGTCGCTAATTCAGTCAGTCAGTAGTAAACAGTCCACGGCCACAGCCTTGGAGCACGAGTCAGACGGCTGACTGCAACAGGATATATCGGTTATGCAAATCATTATCCGACAAATCATCGGGTGTGAGCGAAAAGTACAGGAGAAAAATAGTATTTTTGTGACCCATTTCTGAGGCCTGGCTGAGGCGCCGCACCCACGCACACGAGCCAAGTATGCGCGACATTGAGAAATCCAAGTGCACATCTCAAGTCAGCAAGTTGTTTTCTTCGTATCGTGAGGCGGCGCGCCAGCCGGCCGGTCTCCACATGTTAGCGAGATTCTCGACTCACAAAGACGCGCACCTCGTTCAGGTAAACAGCTCCCGTTCAGGTCATCGTGGAAAAAATATCCTGTTTCGCGATTGGCTGCCCACTCGCCAACTGTTTTTTTCCTGCCCTCTGTTTGGCTAGGACGAGCAGCCTTGAGCTGATTTCTAACCAATGGATGACTCTGTGACGTCAGTGAAGCGCACGCACACCCCCACTGTATTCGACAAAGCCCCGTCCACACACACAGCTCGGTTCTCATGAATGTAAACAGGCCTCCTCGGTCCTGCAGTGCAGACAGTGCCTTGGAGTAAAAAGAGCACAAGGGATATGCAACGAGAGAGTGTGCGTCACAAGGGCGGAATATTTTAATAGTGCTAAATCTCGCATGCCGGCCAGCGGCTGTGACGTTGACGGCTTTGTATAGTGACTATGAGTCATGTTACGAAAGAGTGGTTACTGAATTAGTGAAAGAATTCTAGATATGGCTGTTATTGGCGATGTGTGAATGAAAAAAAAAATCATTCTAGCCGCCGGGGACGCAGTTTTCCATTGTACACTCCGGTGCCTGATCGAAGCGCGTTACCAGATTTGGTCATAACGCTTTTCAAGTCGCGGCCACACCGGCCGCGGCCGACTATTTTTGGTCTGTCATGATCTCGGATATTGGAGTCAGTATCGACCGGCATTATATACTGGGTCATTCCAGGTCACTTTGCACTTTACTGCCGGCCCTCAGCTCGAAAAAAAAACAAATTAATCTTGCCGTGCCGGTGTAGCATCCGGTCCGGTCCCCCCCTCTGAGTAGTCCCCCGGGGGACCAATTCGTGGCAAAAACTGCTCTATAATGGTCCCCCCTTAGACATCCAGCCTCGTTTTCGACTGGTCCCCCTGGGCGATTTTGGTCCCCCCTCGCATCCAAATAGGCCCCCTCTCGAACTGGTCCCCCTCTTTTCTAACCAATGTAGAGCTATGTCAGTATTTATTTTTAACTTTATTGTTACAAAACTTTATTGTCCCCAAAAGCACAGGGCCATAGGAACATTTTTTTTTCTTTTTTTTCCGATTTATGTGCTTCTTTCAGTTGTTTTTTTTTGCATTGGTTCTTTTTTGCTGTCCACATTTCCTGTCATTTTTTTAAACTGGAAATAGCATTTAGAGAATAACATCAAAGACCAAGTATCTAATATTTTCTATACAACGCCATAGAAAAAATATTTCTTCAAAATTAAGTAAGTGTCCATGACATGAAAACTAGTTGCCACCTTTGGCTTTCAGCGTACTTCAAGTAGACAGTCAAGACTGAGTACCAGTGTCTCAAATCATGACCCTTGAAACAACAAAAACGCAGAAGACTAACAGTTCTCAGCTGGTCTAAGGAGTGACACAAAAAACAGGAGCAAAGTGATGTCCAAGATTCATTATATAAATTACTCTGTCTGTTTTCAATGGGGCCGATTGCCAAACTGGCCCGTATTTCAGCCACCTAGGTTGTCGGCCTGGAGCCTCTCTTGTGAACACATACACGGCGTGTCCAAGAGGGTGGCTGCAGCAAATATCTCAACCTCGGTGGCCCAAGTACGGAATGAATTGTCGTGTACTTATAATTATAGGCATGTTTGACACGAGTCACGTGACGTGTCAAGAAGCGTGGCGACCATTTTCTCATCCCACAAAAAAAAAAAAAGAAAAGAGAAAACAAATCTAAACTTTTAAAAGTGATTTAACTTCGTAGATTTGCCGTTCTATGTAGCCTATACTTTTGTTTTTTAGTGGCGACCGTTTTCTCATCCCACAAAAAAAAAGAGAAAATAAAAAAACAAAAGTATAGGCTACATAGAACGGCAAATCTACGAAGTTAAATCACTTTTAAAAGTTTAGATTTGACACTGTAACCTTGACCAGTTCAATCATCTTGAATAACATCTCTGTACAAAAATGAAATAATATCATACGAAAGAGGTGTGTGTGTGTGTGTGTGTGTGTGTGTGTGTGTGCGCGTGTGTGTTTGCGTGCGTGCGTGCGTGAGTGAGTGTGCACGCGTGCGTGCGTGCGTGCATAATGTGTGTGTGTGTGTGTGTGTTTGAGAGATGGGGGGAGGAGAGAAAGTGTGGGGGGCGAGAGAGAGAGAGAGAGAGTGAGTGAGAGATCCGAGTCACGTTTTCTACTGAGTTGACACACACTATAACAATAAAGTTAAAATAAATACTGACATAGCTCTACATTGGTTAGAAAAGAGGGGGACCAGTTCGAGAGGGGGCCTATTTTGGATGCGAGGGGGGACCAAAATCGCCCAGGGGGACCAGTCGAAAACGAGGCTGGATGTCTAAGGGGGGACCATTATAGAGCAGTTTTTTGCCACGAATTGGTCCCCCGGGGGACTGCTTCAGAGGGGGGACCGGACCGGATCCTACACCGCTGTCCCACACCACGGCAAAGACTTCCAGCCTCAGTGAGCTTCAAGTTGTACTGTACGGCTCCGGCACCGCCGGGTAATGATAAATGACTGTCACAGCGGACAGTTCATGCAGTGGCCGTCATGTTTGGGTAAATTATATCCATATGATGCTAAATTAAATAACGTCCAGTCCATGACTGGTGTTAAATTCTTACGCCTCCGCGGTACGCGTGCCACGGTCACAGTATCGCTGGAGGAAAACTAGTGACTGAGTTCCGCACGACTGGCATTCCGGCAATTCTTTCAGTGGTGCATGACGTCATACCAAAGATCTTGGAAACATAATCTTTCAGGATTACACTAGAGTGACAGCAAAGAGTTTACCCCTGACGGTTTCCGTCACTAGGGCCGGTAAACTCTCATTTGGTGACATCGAGGTAGAGCTGACTCAGCCGGTTGGTTTCGGGGCCGGTCAGCGCTCTTCAGTGTGGACAGGCGGTTCAGTCAGAGTTTTCGCCTTTGAGTCTATGATCACTCGGCTCTGGATCACTGAGAACAACTTGAACTGATGAGACACCATGACTGCAGCGGTGTTTACAAACTTACGAAGGGTCCAGACACCAACCTGACTAGGAAGTCAGTAAAAGGTTACTGGGAGGGGGGCGGGGGGGGGGGGGAACCACTTGAAAGAAACAGACAAGCAAAAAAAAGGGGCGTTCGGGCATTAAGTTCATTCCGTACTGATCAGGGTTTTGTACTTGTAACCTTACTGCAACTGACCAGCCCTGCGGCCATTAAGAAAGTGCACAACCTGTATTTTTTCAGCG
>JACVVK020000082.1:155000-390000 GCA_018292915.2 Batillaria attramentaria
GTTTGTTGGGTTATCAGGATTTGTTCGGGGTCAGCATGATCATGCCTCTTATCCTGCCCCATGCCAGAGATCTCGGCGCCTCACCTGCCATGGCAGGAGTCATAGGTAAGGGGCATAACTTGAATAGACTGCACACATTCTTTTCATGGCTAAAAACATGCAGACTTTTCAAAAGTGATTTTATGTTTCTCAAACATGCATAGATATGCCACTGTATTTTCTGTGGTTGTGTGATAATAGTAAAGTCTCTGACTTTGTACAGATCTTGTTGTTAAAGCTGACTGAGATAATCTTTAAGGGCCATTTTCTTGTGATCTATGCATGTACATGACATGTTCATACTTACTTGTGCAGGGTCTGTGTATGGGGCACTCCAGCTTGTCTCAAGTCCTCTCATGGTGAGTGTGCAAGGCCTGCATCTGGTATTCACACACAAACATGGACACATACACACACATAACTAACACACAGCCTACCTGCTGCGCATACCCACAGTTCGCCCACCTCCTCTGATACTTCGACCACATTCCTTTTCACAAATCTTGGCATCTTTCTTGGAAAAAGAACTTCGTAAGTTTTTCTTCTTTATTTTTATGCTCCTATCTCCTCCCTGTTAACAACAGCATGGCTTACATTTGATGCTTGTTTGATGACAGGGTCAGTGGAGCGATGCCATCGGTCATCATTTCAGTCTCTGTGTGTGTCTGGCACTGTCTGGCATCAACTACATGCTGCTGGCATTGGCAGCATCTGTTACTCTTCTTCTCGTCATTCGCATTCCACATGGTGAGGCTTCCCCGTTGAGCGGCACACTTAGGGGCAGTCCATCCAAGATTTCTAGGCTTGCAAAGCTGCATAGATGTGTTTAGCTATCAGATAACTTTGGCTCATGCATTGTTGTGTCATTTGTGTCTCATGATGGCATTTAGCAGACAGAAGCCAAAACGCACCGGTTTTAATGCAGTCATTTCAAGCACCACCTTGACTTGGGTAGCTGTTTCACCACTTGAATTGGATCGGGAGGCGGGTAGGTTTAGTTGCAGCACAGTTTTTGATGTTTGCCTTGATTTCTTTTAATTCTGTGATCAGTATTATGACCTTCTTTTCCTGGAACAGGTATTTTCAAGCATAGCCAGAATTTTTCCAAAACCTACCTTACGGATCTTGTGCCAGAAAGTCAGAGGTCTGCAGTTCTAGGCCACTTCAACGCTGCCTCCAGCATCGGTTTTATCCTGGGACCGGTGGTCGGTGGCCATGTTGCAGAGCTTCCTGGTGGCTTCCACTATGTGGCAGTCATTTCTGGCTGTGTATTTGTCCTGAATGCAGGTACTTGACATCGTAACCTTCACATTATGCTGTGGGTACATCCGAATCCACACATCCATGTTCATAAGTTAACTCATCCATTTTTCAAACTTTTTGGCCCAACTTCGTACGTTCCTTTATATCTGGCATTTTTTATGACACTGAAAATAATAAAATGTCTACTAAAATTAGAATAAACAACCTTTTAAGTTGATAAGCCAGGAAACAAGATGGACACAGTCTGCGTGTAGGCAAGAGGCTTACTTCCCTTGCTTTCAGTACAATGGTGGCACACTTCATACAGGTTGTTTTTTGTTTTTTGTGCGCAACTCACATGGTGTATTCACTCATACCAGCAGTCTTTCACTGTGTCAAGTCATTGGTGTGCACGCTCATTCTTGTTTTGCATGACAAAAGTTTTTCCCTTCACAGACCTCTGTAATCGTGACGATGACTAAGATTTCATTCTACCACTGTTGGCCATATGATTTAATGTTTTGTGTTCATTTGCAGTCATGGTGTGGTCTTTTCTGCCGCCATGCAGAGCTGCACAGCATGCAAATCATGAGGGCCTTGTCCGGGATGAATCAACAGCCACATTGCAGAAGCTGGCCAGCGACGAATTCACTTTCAGCCCGAGGGGTTTGCTTATGTCATTCCGCTCTGTGGACTGGCCAGACTTGTGGGATTTATTCCTCATTAAATTCCTGGCAGGATTCTCCGTTCTCATCTTCCGGACAAACTTCACGATGGTGTTGAAGCAGAAGTTCGCAGCAAGTCCGAAAACCATCGGCTACACCATGTCCTACAGCGGTACAATGGCAGCTGTATCTGGGTTTGGCGTCGGACGCTTCTCCAGGTTGTACACCAGCACAGCTCAGTTATTTCTTCACATGCTTCTGCTGCAGTGTGCTACTCTGATCTGCCTGACTGCGGCACCTTCTCTGTGGGTTATATTCCTGAGCCTAACACCACTCAGTTTTGTGACATCCACTCAGCGTGTAGCGGCAATAGATCTCACTATCAAAAGGGGGGGACAGCACAGTCGCGGGGCCCTGATGGGCCTGAGTCAAAGCGTTATGTCTCTTGCGAGGATGTTGGCCCCCTTCCTAGCTGGTCTCGCCCAGGAGGTGCACATTGATGGAGCATCAGGCTTGAGTGTTGTCACGACAGTGTTGGCAATACTTCTGATTTACGTGAGACCGCAAGATCCTGAAGCACGCAGGAAGAAACAGGAATGAACACCATACACAGGAAGAAAAATGTTTAAGTAATACATGTATTGTACATTTTGCTGTTTACGTCCAGTCATGTGTTGCCTGCCTGTTTTGATTTTAGTGTACGGTGTTTATTTATTTTAGTCGGTATGCGGTGTGCATGCAGTTGCGTTTTTTTTTTTGGGGGGGGGGGGGGGGGATGTTGGGTCTTGATTTTGGGTTTTTTTGGGTTTTTTTTTTTTTTGGGGGGGGGGGGGGGTGTTTAGTATTCACATTTTCCAATCAACAACATAATCTTATGTTGACTACCTGCAACTGAATCAGAACAAAGTGTGGAAGTGAGTGTGTTCTATGAAATAGAGTTGAAGTTTTGATAGTTTATTCTTCATGTTCTTGTTCTCATGTTCAAACATTCCAGTCATTGTCCTGGGATAGATATGTCATATCAGTGCTGAATTGCTGATGTTACATAAGAGGTCCAAGATGTATTTATGTCTGCAGGCATAAACTCTCTCTGTCAGCTGTGCAATGTTAACACCTATGATATTTCATGAAGGTCTACAGTGTGCAATTACATGTACCTTTACAATGTACCTGGGATGGGAACATATCAAATGTGCATATTTTTAACTCTGTGTTGTGAAAATTACCACTGATAATTAAAGTGACCAGATATTTCTCTACAGCCTCTGGCGTCATTTGGAACTATACAGAACAAAACCTACATAATTTATGCCAGTGTTGAGGTTGTTTGTGTAGTGTAGTTTGCCTGATCAGCAGCAGTATACAATTTATACTGCACTCTGTCAAGCACATGCACACAAGCACACTCTCTCTCTCCACTTACGAAGAAAAAAAATCTACCATGCTGGCACAAGCTGATTCAAATTTATACAATGTCTTTCTTTACAAACACCATTTTTTTGTAACAGCAAGAATGACCAAACAGAATGAAGGCAAACCATTCTGATTATGCACTTTGTGTTCATTTCTGAGCAACATAAATGGATTATGTTCACAAGTGCCCCAGAAGATACCTGACGGAGTAAAGAGAGGAATTTACACAGAAAGACAAAAAGAGTATTTTCGAAAATTGGCCAACACATATCAAATACTTACATTCCTCATGATGATGATCAGTGCTGAAGATTCCAATTTCACAACCCCCACCCTCCCCCTACACACAGACGGTTTGACTGTGTAGGAGTAACAACTGCTCCAAAAATAAATAATTATATGCCAAACTCTGCTGTCATGTGGCAGCACTGAACAACACGGAAATGAAAAGTGCTTAGGCCCTTTTTCAAGAAAACCATTGTCCTGATTAAAATAAAATGATGCGATTGCAATAAGTTAAAAGAAGCCTTTAACACACACCATCAAATGACATTTTTTCTCCCTTCCCTCTTCTTTCAGACTGACATATACTGATATAGGGCAAAACAACCTGTGTCTGTGGAGACACCTCCGTTCCTCTGCATCCCGTTTAAACACACACGCACGCACACACACACACAGATCCTTGACAAAGGAACAGTTTCTGTCCGCAAAATTTTGGCATTAGTGTTTATGGATTTTCCTGATCAACTTGTCCACGTCCATGTTCTTTAGCTTGTGGGCATCATATTTCTTTGATGTCTGCAAACAAAACCAATAACAAAACCCAAAATATTAATTCTCTGTTACATCCTTTAAAAGTCAGACTGGTAGTGGTTATAAAATAGCAGGAAAACACAGAAAGTGAAACAACTGATGTGTCTATAAAAACACTCAAATCTTCCATGCAACTGCTTCTTGGCAGAACTGAATATTGGAGGAACCTGAAACCTTCAGAAATCTGCCTGTCACAAGGAATGATTTGTAACTTGCTGTAACAAGGAACATCAGGTGGCAAGTATGTCAGACAAGTGCTGTAGGACTTTTTCTCCTTCTCACGATTTAGAGAATCACTATTACTTGAAATACACATAACTTCAGTACCTCACGACTACCAAGCACTAGACCGCCATGCCTTTGATCATCAATGCTGTTTAAACAAGTTCAAGTTCAAATAGTTTTATTCTACCCTCTAGGGGCATAGAACAGAAAAAGAAATTATACAAACGGTACAACATGTGCCGTGCATCTTCCATACATACATGTATATATGGTCAAGAGTACAGAGTTGAGTCTAGTGAGTGTGACATGAGTACCCAATTTTCAGCAAAGTGATAAACGAACTATTTTATATGAATTTGGTGTGTCTTGTCATGAGCAATCTTCACAGAATCTGATTTTCTCATACAAGTTGTTGATTGGCCGTATTTGAAGAAATAAGTTGTGAGTTTGTACATAACATTAAACACTGTCACAATTTTGCAGACTTGAAATTTCAAGGCAAAAACAAACCAGTGATGTTGTTTGCATTTTGTGTTTTTATTTTGAAGGCTTAACCTTCAGCAATATCACAAAAGAGAAGGAGAGACTCACTAGATGCAAAGAAATGCAATGAAAAAGTGGTGTGAACATAACTTTACGTCAAGCAGCATGTTAAACTGAAATGAGCACCATTATGACAGAGTACTGATACTGTTTGGTCAATAAAAACTTCTTAAGAACATTGTTTGGGTTACTCAATAATAATGTAGTGCAATACATGAACAATAATAAATGATACGTGAACAGAAATGGATTCAAATGTTTCTGGTTTTCTGCTTGACGGAACATGTCAATAAAACCCTTTAAAAAGCTAAACATTTTATTCCAGTTATTATTGTTTCCCAGTAAAATTAAAGACCGACCCTTGAAATACATGCAAAAACAAAAATAACAGTTGCTACTTCACTGTGTCCCTGAATAAAGTGATCAAAGAAAGAACTGAGCATGCTTAAACATAACATTACAACATGACAGACTCATTCCAAACTTTTAAAGTCACACAGAAGGAAAAGGTACAAAAAAATATATTACCAGTGACTTTGTTTTTATGGTAAATATACCTTAGTCACACAAAAATGTATCTAACAGATTTAACACATGAATTATTACCATATCCAGCTGTCTGAACATAACTTGACACACTTGAACACAACATTACACTGTGACAGACAAATTTCAGATAGCTAAAGTCAACCAGAAGGAAAAAGGACAAAACATATCAGTTGTAGTAAGTGTGGTTCAATGGGAGGTACTCTTTAACCCCTCAAAGTATGATTTTAAGCTTAATCCCATAGATAATTGCTATCTCAAGCTACATGAATGTAACTTTACGCAACTTCGAACATAACACTACACTGTGACAGACTCATTTGAGACTGTCAAAATCAAACAAGAGGAAACGGAACAAAAAAAAATGTATTACCAGGAAGTGTGCTTTAATCGAAGGTACACATTCTCTTCACAAAAATATGATTTAAAAGCATAATAAAATTGTTAACTGTCATTATCAAGTTGCTGGAACTTAACTTGACAAACACTCATGCAACAGCTTTCACTCAAACACACACAGGAATGATGTATACAAACTGCTATAATCAAAAAGGGGCTCACAGCATAGGAAATAGTGAATACATTTTTCAGTACAGCAAAGGCAAAAAATGTAACCTTTGACTGAACATAACTTGAAACCCACTGTCTGTGTATAAAGTTGTGTTCAAACACAAACAGCTCCTGCACATTTTCTATTGGTGTGATCCTGGAAAAAAAAAACCACAGTCATAAATAAAAACACATAATTTCGCTGTCCTCTATTTCTGGCCATTAAAAAAATGAAGGAATGCCCAAGTTGTTGTTTGTACATAATATAACAACTGCATGAATCTGGGTACGGTGTGTAAAGTTAACTTCAATAAACAAACAGATGAACACACAAAAATGTGTTTGAATAGAAATTTTCAAGACTCCAGGGAGAAAAATTATTCCAAAGATGTTTAGCAGGATATTTTATTTTTGTTTGGTGCTAGACTTGTCGTCGTATGAGTTTGAACATAATGCTGACGACCTTCGTTTGTGAGTAATGTTGTGTTCAAACCAGAGACATCTGAAATTTTACATAAGAAAGCTTTACTCCCCGCAAAGGATCTTTTTCCGAGTAGCTTTCCACCTAAAAATACCTAAGGCATTCATTGTTTGTTGCTGAATACACAACTTTTGTAACAGAGTCATGAACATAACGTTTACAACCTAAACCACAAATGTCTCCACCGCTGTATCGATTAGAATCACAACAAGGATTAACATCCACGTGTTGGTGATACCAATCACCACACTAACATCGAGTTTACCATTGCCGCTGTTGTCAGCAGTATTCCAAAATGCACAAGAACACAGACTCTTTGTGTTTATTCACTTTTTGCTGCTGAGTTGACTAGATTTGTCTGAACATAACACTTAACACTTAAAACTTACCCTCGGGATTATCGGCTGCCTCCTCCAGTGACGGTAATCAAAGTCATCGGCTCAAAGAAATCATGCTTCCAGCTTGTGTTTGAAACGGCCGCTGGTTGAATTTATCTCATACCCGAGTGTAGCGATCGATTTTTTCTCTCGCATGAACATAACAGTAAAATTAACACACCGTCGGGTCTTCGAAATCAACACGAAGTTTCTTTTCAACAACACGAGATATATCGGTGTTCTTCCATGAAAAATAAAGAGTGAAAAAACGATGTTGAGATTATGCAAGTTAGGTATTTCGCAGGACAAAAGTATGTTCGACCTCGGTGGTCGATGTTGATCATCGGAAGTTTACGACGACGTTATGTCCAAACGTGCCTACATTTTAATAATAATAATAATAATAATCGCATTAATATAGGCGCTTTATCCCAAATATTTTGGCTCAAAGCGCCGCGAGCTAAACCCAACACGCACGCTCACGTGAATCACACGCATTCTCTCACACACAGGACATAAACGTATTACAATCACGTGGTGCGAAGGGTCAGCTCAGCTATTTAAATTTCGGAATTTAGATATGCATTTATTTTTCAAACTTGGTGGGCTGAACATTTCCAAAGCAGAGGGGGAGGAAGCCGGAGTACCCGGAGAGAACCCCCGACGATCGGCCCGAATGAACGGTGCCACATACGAGAAGGAAGAATTCTTTGCCCCGAGTGGGGCTCGAACCCCTCACCTCTCGCATTGGTGACAAGTCTCTTAACCACTAGACCACCGACCGCCCATTTTTCTAAAAAACGGAAAATATTTGACACCTGCCAGTATGCCGACTGAAATAAAGGCAGTTTTGAGCATTTGGAGACAGCAAATGGGTTCACTGACCGTTCTCCATGTTTCTCAAAATAACACTTCAGCGATCGCAAGTACTTTCTGTCACGTTTTTCTTCCACTGCAATCACCGATTTTTCGCCAAAAACCCAGAGTTTTAAACGCAAGAAGTAAATGTACCACATCCAATTCTCACTGTTTGAAACTCTGATTTATACTGAACAAGTGAGCCAAAGTAGACAACTGTGCATGCTTTTTAAACAAATTTGTAGCATCATTCATGTGAATGGGTAGCCATTTTGAGCAGTCGACTCACCTCTGTACTCTTGACCATATATGTATGTGTACATGTATGTATGTATACATGTATGTATGTATACGTTCATACATACACCAACCTGTATTGTACTTGTAGCCACAGCACTGTGTTTCCCAGAAGCACCTGAGGATGAGCGTTGCAACTGTGTTGAAGACACTGACTGGTGAACAACGGAACCTGTTACTTCAGCCTGAAGACCACCCCCTCCCTCAGCAAGACTAGAATTGGCAACAGCTGACGATTGTGGCACTTGCTGCTGATGCTCACTCAAGTTTGTGTTGGAAGTCTGGCTTTTGTGGCGGCTGCGTTTTGAGGGAGATGCTTCATCACTGTGCTTGGCCATGTGCCACGCCAAATGTGGGGCGTTTTTGCAGCGAAACTTGCAGTGAGTGCATTGGTAAGGCTTCTCGCTATGTGGACTGGTCTCTGTGGTCTTTCCTTCTGTGAGAAAAATAAAAAACGACTACTTCAACCAAGCTGGAAGACCCACTGGAATGGGAAATAAAGCTGTTCTTAATGCTGATCATCTGAACTAACAGCAAGCAGTGCAATAGGACAGACCATTCAGTTCTGAGTCTGACTCTCATTTAAGTGTCTTGCGCAGAATTAACTCTACTGAGATCACAAATGACAACCCCTTCACAAATTACTGTTATAAGCAGGTACCAATTCGCAACAATGCAAGCATGCTAATTTTATTAACAAAACAGGACATCAGCAAAACACAGGTATAAATTTTACAGACGCCCTATCCCCATGTTTCTTTTTGTTTGTTTGTTTTTTTCAGGAATTTTCCATTGGGAGTAACGCAAAAACTTATTTCTGTATTTTCGACAATCTTGATTAACAGATTCCTTTGCACCTCAGCAAAATACAAACTATTAATAATCAACAGCACCATAATACTATTTTTACAATACCTCTACATCTAGCAAAAACTTACTTTCCTCATGCACTTTAGCTAGGTGTTTGTTGAGGGACGATTTGTCGCGGAAGCCCTCACCACAGATCTGGCACAAAAAAGGTTTTTCACCCGTATGTATCCTAATGTGGCGCTGTAGGTCGCTAGGCTTCTTGAATGACTTTGGGCAATGTGGACACTGTCTGCAATGTTGTTGTGGCACAGCACAATCCTGCAAAATCATCAATAATGCAGAAGTACAAAACAAACAAAGTGAGACACTAGTAACAGCACTGTGACCAATTATGGTGAAAATAGCAGGACAAGTACGACATACGTGACCCGTTCTCACAAAAGGGACCACAAGTCAAAAATTATTGATCAATTTTGAGATATGTACATCACTGCAATCTACTGGTTATGCAGTTTAATTAAATATAAGAATGAAAGCTGTACTACAAAAATTGACAGAGATATCAGCAGTTGGAACTGGCTACCCACAAGGTGGCCATACTGACCCCCGGCGCTCTTTTCGCCTGCAGCGGTGTTCGGCCTAGCGCGACTTACGGTCCCTTTTGTGAGAATGGGTCACATATTTCCCAACTCAACCACCTCTCATTTCAATAACTGTGACCTGTAGAGTTTCTAAAAATGTCTAAATTTTCCTGCACCCCACTTAATCTAATAGGGCTCATAGACTTTATAAATACAGTACAACTTCTTTTGGGCGACCACTCCTCTGGCCAGATAAGAGTGGTCTTAAAAGAGAGGTGGCCACCCAAAAGAAGCTTCAGACAGTGAAGAAGTGCAACCCAGTATCATTGTAACATTGGTCTGCACAGGCAGGTGGTCTCCCAAAGGGGTGGCCGCCCAAAAGAGGTTCTACTGTACTACAAATAGTCACAATTAATGATACTGTTCTTACCCTTAATCACACACTGGTACAAACTCTTGACTAAAAGTTTTACTGTAAAAGCTTCATGTATTTCTCCGAATACAAAACCTGCAGTGACTCTGCAACTGTGTAGTGTCTGCAATTTTGATTCCCATAATTTAGTGTGAACATGCACCACAGTATGAAATGGCAAACACGTTTCTCACCTTGCCTGCACTCTCAGCTTTTCTTTTCCTTTTGCTGCCCTTTTTCTTTGGCTCAGTAGTTTGTGGTGCGCTCCCTTCACCACCCCCAGCAGGTCCAGTACCCCTGCCATTACTGCCTGATGCTGCTATGGAGACTAGGGTCTCAGCCGCCATCACCGTGGCTGGTGAACTGGCAATGTAGGACAAATGCGCCGAAGAAGTAGAAGTGCTAACAGAAACTTCCTGTGCTGGACGTCGAGCGCCCGTCAAAGTCATCTGGCCCAGAGGAATGACAGGAGTGGTGTCGGCATCACACAGAAGAGCAGAAATATCTGATGCAGTTCTAGCGTTGACAATGCGCTTGGCCGCTGCTGATGTGACATCTGCACTCTTCGATACATTCGTAGTCGCGCCGAACAGTTCTGAACTGGTCCTGGAAACTGAATCAGTGGAAGTGAGACCATGAGATGCCTGGTTCCTGGCCTGCATCGGCTGAGACGGGGGAGGCATGATGCCAACTGGTTGTGAAGACGCAAGTCCCTCATGATCTGACAAGCTCACTTCACTGTTTGCAACAGGGACTGCTGTTCTTGGTGGTGGCATGCTAGGGCTGGCATAGGATGAACTGATCAGACCATGGACTGCTCTAGTGGAGGCACTGTTCAGTCTGTTTGCAGGACTGGAAGAGTTCTGATGCTGCTGACTGCTGACAAAATCTAGCAGACTGATTGCTGCACCATGTCTTGGCTGACCAGGTGATCCAATGTGTTGCTGCTCCGACGAAGGATGAGCATGGATAGTGATACATGTACCCACTTCTCTGAAATAGGACATGCTGAGAGAGCTGTCAGAGGCATTCCCTGCACCAAATGTGGTTTCTGATGCATTCTCCTCACCTGGTGTGGTTTTGTTTTCACAATTCTGAAGACGAGTCAGATTTCTTGCATCACGAGAACCGTCCTTCCTGCTTGCTTTGCCTTCATCTGGTGCTGCACTCAAATTGCCTTTTCTGTTCAAGGAATTGTTCGTTTCGTTCCCAGCTAGCGGAAGTAGCTGGACTACAGCAGAGGTGCCAGCTGTCAAGGAAGCAGACTTGGGCAGGATCTGGCGATACATACCACCATGCTCAGAAAGCTGTGCCATGCCCCTCTGGTACAAGCCTCGCTGCTGAAGCTGCTCAAAGACGTCAGTCATAGGCACAGTCAATCCCCACGTCGACTGTTGCTGTATGCTCTCTCCACCAGGAGATACTTTTGGTCTCACTGCTGGTCTTTTGACAATTTTCTGTACACTGTCTGCTTGTGTGGAGGAGCCTACTTGTGTCTGTGCAACTGCAAGAGAAGGCTGATGAGATGAAATCTGCCCATAGGGTGTAGCACTCGCAGCCTGGGGGTACTGTTGCCGCTCCTTCTCTGGTGACATTTCAGGTCCAAACCTCAGAGTCTTTGTGCGCACCCTGAGCAAAGCACCCGGATTTATCGACACCTTTCTCCGGGACGAGTCTTTTTCTCTCTGGCTGACAAAGTAGCCTTCATTGGGGAATTCTTCAACACCTTCAGCCTCTACATCCATTCGCTGACTGCCAGTGACAGCAGAAGAACTCTCCACAGTACCAGTATTCCATCTTCTTCCTCCTGACTGAGGTAAACATGAAGCCTCAGAGGGTCTGCTCTTATTCATTTCTGCACTATTTGTGAGTGGACGCTGACCTGGAGTTGCAACCCCATCTGACCTGGTCTTTGGTGAGGCATCCGCTACGTGTACACCTGCTGCTTCCATTACCTCTTGGAACACTTCAAATGAGCTGACTTCATCTTCAGCTGACACTGGCCGTGTGACCGTCGTTGTAGGAAGATCCTTGCCCTCAGTCAAGCGAATGGTGGGGACGGACATGCTGTCTTCAATATGCAGGACAGTGAGTGTCTGAGTGCCTCCTCTGCTGGCCTGTTCTAAGTTTGTGTTCCCAGTCTTTGCTGGGCTCCTGTAGAGGTCATCAAGTGATGGCATGGACAACAACCGTGCATGCCCATACGGACTGCACGAAGACGCAGTATCTTTTCCCAACACTCTCACACTGTGCTGACTTCTATCTTTTGTGGGAGTGGACTCCCGACTGGCTTGCCTGGCTGTTGCTTGAGTGTGCACTTCCACATGTGCTGTTTCAACATTCTGACTGGCATCCCTGGAGAATGATGCAAGCTGCTTGTGGCGCTGGTTCAATGCCAAGTCAAGTTCATGGTCAAAGCTGGAACTGCTTACATTGACCACGTCTATTAATTCACTTTCAGAGTTCATGTCTTCTCCCTGATGATTCCTGATGCTGCTGCCACCTGTGGGAGTGTTGTCAGCGGAAATGATGTTTTCAAGAACATTTGCGGCTTCTTCGGTTTCAGCATCGTCTGCTGCCTGACCACTTTCGCTTACATTTCTTTCCACCACATCCACCTTCCTTAGCTTCAAAGGTTGACTTTCTTCATTGCTGGTGACTGATTTGCTGACAGCACCATGCCGTATTGCTTTAGGTCTTGGGGAATTCTTTGCGGAAGAGCTGCCTTTAGAAAGAGACGCAGAGTTCTTTTTTAACTGAAATTTCTTTGCAGGTGACTGCTTGGGACCTTTGGAGGCTTTCTTTCTCATAAGTAATTTGCTCTTCTTACTCAGCTTGTGGACCTTGTCTTCAGAGTGTGCAGGCGACTTCTTGCGAGCGTGAGATACAACTGTGGCTTGGGAACACGCTGACTTTTCAGACATTCGAGACACTGCTTGGTCTTGGGAAATAACTGATTTTTGAGGCACTCTCACAGTTTCTGATGGCAGCTGTGTATTTGACGATGTCTGCTTCATCAGGCCTGATGGTGATTGCACTGTAAACGCAGCTGACGACATTGGGACATGACAGCGTACTGGAGATGTGACAGGTGGTGAGAATGCTGTTGTGCTGGCGGTACTGCAAGGAGCAGGAGAGGGCGTGGGTGCATCTAACGACACCGGAGTGGGAGAGAACAGTGTCGGTGCTGGTGACTCTGGGTAGACCAGCGGGGCCGGAGAATGACTGGGGCCGATGTTTAACATGGAGTGGAAGTGGTACCTGGACTCAACTCTGCTGGTGCTGGAGTCTGTAAAGCCTGCAAAACAGCAAACTGAGGATCAACAAGAAGAAATACAAACGTAACACCCCACAAACAGTCTGCTGAGTCTGAATGACAGTTTCAAATTAACATTCTTTCTTCTTTTTTTTTTTTCTTTCCTTCCTTCTTCCTTGAGTTACAAGGCGCATGGATGAATTGTTTTGAGTGCCAAATCAAACAGCTAGGTGCAATTACTAGACATCATTGGGTAACCTTCACAATTTATGTGCCTTCTTAATGCAAACTTGTAATTATTCAGCATGGACTTACTGGTGCCACTTGGTTTTCTGGTGAGTGACAGAGTGATGGGTTTGATGCGCCGGTACGGCCCATGGGTTTGGATGCCAACAGTGACTGGCTGCTGGACAGGCGTGAAGAAACCACTCTGACAATGAACTTGAGAACAAGATTCTTCACTGGTGTTACCTGCTGAGAAGCAATGTTGCGCAGCCTGCTTTGCTGGTGACCTGCCGCTGCTAGTGCGAGTTGTGCACCCAGGCTCCTCACCAGCTGTGGTTACTGAATCTTTTGCCTTCTTTGGCAAGTTCTTGTTCCTGGATGTTTTGTTCGGTTTGGCCGTTTTGGAAGAAGTGGTACTGTCTGCCACACCGACTGAAGAGCGTGTTGCTCTGCTTGTACCATTCGAAGGACGTAAGAAAGCTTCGTGTGCCTTGGGATGATTACCGGGGGAACCCAATTTTGCTGCAGATGTATCAGAACCTCTGTTCCTGTCACTGTGAGAGCGGGATTTCCCTCCATCTGACCCCCGTCCATCATCAGTCGGTGACTTCTCCACCAGCTCCTTACTTTTCTGAGAACTTGTAAACTTGGATGTGCCTGGGCTTAGCTCACCAGCATTCATGGCAGCCAAATCCTGGTTTACTGATGTTCCGTGCAGCTCACTAGTCTGAGGTGCAGCAGTTAGTTCTGAGGATACATGGCCAGGGTCATCCTGAGATATCAAAGACATATAGTTTGGTGGCCTGGACCTTGAGTCATCTGAGGAGGACACAAGAGGGATTTGCTTTCTTCTCTGCACTTTCCTCACATAGTTTATCAGCGGGGAATCCGAAGAGTCAGAATCTGATGCTGGAGTGGATGACGGGCAAGACCTTATAGAAATGTCATCCTCACTTTCATCCTCCACCCTCTTGTGTTTTGCACCCTTCCTTTCGCATTTGTCAGCATCTTGTCTAGACTTGTCTCGTCTCCTCTGAGGAGTGTCTCCTCTCCTCTGAGGAGTCGTTGCAGACGACCTTGTGGGAGACTCTTCATGTGTTGGACCAGACCCCCTAGATGCCGTTTTCATGGGAGACTTCCCCTTTCCAAAGGACTTCTTGAGCACAGTCCTAGGAGAACACCTTTGCAGCACAACTCTTGGAGAACGCCTGTTTGACAATGGTTTTGGGGCAGACTTCTTTGATGGAACATTTGTGAGGGACCTACGTGCTGTCCTCTTGGGACGGGTTTTCTTGGTGGCAGTTTTAGCTGTCCTGGCTTTTGAGACCCGCTGGGTGACCACTGTTCTTGCTGCTGCGACTAATCTTGCAGCTTGTTTCTTCATAGGTGAAGACTTTAACAATGTTTCTGGTACAGTTCTCTTCGGTGAAGAAGTCCCTGGTCTGCCAGACGTTCCTTGTGCTGCGCTTTTTCTTGCGCTATTGGATGGTGACATGCTTTGGCAGCCTGATTTTCTGGGACTGCGTCTCCTTGGGGCCACTTTCTGTTTGGACAATGCCCCAAAGTGTCCGATTTCAGCTTTGAGGGAGGAGAAAATGTTTCTGGCTGGGAGAACTTGTTTTGGTGATGATGACTTTGACTGCGGTGTCCTCCTTGTTTGCTGCTGAGGTGTTGTCGAGTGCTGCGGTGAAGGGTTCTGCACTTTCTGTGGCGTCACGGTCCCAAAATTACTCCAGTTCAGATCAACAGGTACCTGGAGTTGACCAGACAGTATCTCATCCGTCAAAATCTTGTGCACAGCAGCAGGCAAGATCGGATAAGAAATGTTAGTCCTACACACATCATCGCTAATGTCAGGACTTATAAAAATGTCTCCTGCACCACCGCCTTCAAGAATTACCCCAGAAGGCTTGGTTGGTGTTCGTTGGCAAACAGCCAGGCTGTTCATTCTGCCAGAGCCACCTGCTGCATTGCTGCTGTGGGCCACCTGAAGAGATGACTGCTGTCCATGCGGAGACAAAGGATGACCAGACTCAGTTTGAGAAACCCCATGACATCCCGAAACAGCACTGCCTCCATCTTGGTGCTGACTGACAGGCTGACGTGCGTGGCAAAGTGATTCCTGATGCCTGTCCAAATTTGGTGCAGGAACACTGCCATGTGCCTCTGTTAACCGTTCATGCACAGCCTCAATGCCGTCAGCACTGACAAGACTGCCACAGTCATCGGCATGGCCATCATCACAGCAAACATGACTGCTAGCATGCTGTGGGGTGGAGCCAGAGGAATGTGTGCCATCACTCCGGGAGTGCCGAGGTGTTGAGTGTGTCGACTGGCACGATGAAGAATGGTGAGACAGCTCCTGCAGTCTATCTGCCATCTTGACACGAACTGCATCCGTAACATCACCGTTGCTGCAGCTGTGGTTGCTGTGACTATAGTGTAACAAGGAATCCCTGGAATTCTCCTGATGTCCTGCGTGGACTGCAACAGAGGTGGCATGTAATGAGTGGTGTGAACACTGTGAGGCAGAGTGTCTTGACAAGTCGTCACTAACACCAGCTTGGCCAGCTCCACAAGCAGGGGAGGAGTGCACTGAAGCGCAGGGATTGGAATGCCGAGAAAGTTCTTGCAGTAGCTGCAGCCTTTCATTTAGCCCAACAATGGCCTCATCACTAGTCAGGACATTTGCAGCAGCATGTTGGGGAGTGTGACAATTTGAACTGTTTCCACTACTGACCCCCTGCTTGGGCGTTGCATGCCTACATTCAGGGCTGTGTTGAATAGTACTCTGTGGTGTAGAATGGGCTGAGCCCCTACCGAGTCTTTTCACTTGCCTCAGACTGGAGTGAGCTGAATGGTGTGACCTGGAGTGTCCAGATAACTCGTTCCAATTCACCAACAGCGCTCTCTTCAAATGTATCAGCACTGATGCCTCACTGGAAGTTTCAGTTCTAACTGGGAAAGACGTGAATGGTGAGGATACCAGCCCTTCTTGTGGGCAGCCGAGGTCCAGCGGCCTTTTGTCATGAGACTTAGCAGCAACCTGTTCACCAATGTGTGAAGTAGATCCTGTTGTTTTTTTCACATTTTCAGGATTACTACATACACTATCGTTAACCATGGACACTTCTGCCTGCGCTGTCTGCTCTTCGATGATTACACGATTTTCTGGCATGCTCGTGGACTGAGGAGCACTTCCATGTGATTGGTTACCGTTGTCATGGTTGCTTGGGTCTTCATTCACGAGCAAATTTCCTGCACGAGACCCAACACTGTGGACACAGTCTTCAGCACTGCAATCTCGCACACAAGCAAAGCCCTCTGGCTGAACTGTCGCTGTGGAGATGAGATTTGAATCTTGAGACTGAAACGCTGGCGAGAAGGGGCTGTCTTTACTTCTACCATTACTCCTGTCCCTACACGAATGTGTACACCCCCCTGGTGCTGGTGTAACAGATGAGTTCTCCACTGACACTGCTGAGGATACGGTTGATTTCCAAGGATGTGATGCACCAGCTGGCAGACCATGGTTTTCTTCAACAGGCTGTTCTGAAGTCCCTGGCTCGCCACTCCTGGCATACAACACAGTGGAATCACTAGTAACTGAAGCAGCTCCAGGACTTGGTGTACAGGCTTCTCTTGAGAAAACCTGGTGGACACCAACTGGTGTCTCTTCTACAAAACACTGTGTACTCCCTCCAGTCCTATTTGTCACTGCTGGGTGGTTGCTGACCACAGACCTCCCAACAGCAATGTCTGCAGAATTGGCCGAAAGGTCACTCATATGGCTTGCACTTGCATCTGTTTGCCTCAAGCCTGACACTGCCGCACCACAGCTATTGCTGCCTGACGGTAATTGTGCCTGAAGCTGCGACTGTGATCCCACAGAACTGGGTGCACTATGCTGAGCGAACTCTTCTGTCTTGTCCACAGAAGGGGGCGGGGTGTGAAGCTCTCCTCGGGAAGTGTCTGGTGAGGTGTCTGTAAGAAACAAGATGTGTAAAGAATTCAAAACAAAGCCAGCCTTAAATCTCGGGTTGTGACTGAACAATTCCATCATTCCCACCTCTGCAGAGGAAAAAATCCGATCTTACCCTAAACATTACAGTAAAGCCTCTAGGAAAAATTGAAGCTGGCTACAGCTATGAACAACCCATAACACGTAGAACTGGTGTTTAAATTACACATAAAGCACATAAATATATATATAAGCGCACACCTAGCTTCACTGAACTTCCTGCAAAGCACTGCCCCTAGTTTAAAATAAAAATTGTCACTGTACTTCAGTTACTGTTTGGTGCATGTCTGGAAGCAGCAGCTCACAACACTTCAAAATTTAATGTTTAAAATATTAATTCATACTAGTTAAGAAAACAGTGAATGACATTATACAAGACCGTTACCAAGTTTCAAAACATAATCATTAAAGCACATTACATGTACTGCAAATCTGCTTCATTTGCCCACCTGTCACATCGCTGTCATTTTGTACTGTATGCTCACTGTGGCTGCGGCCAAACTCTCGCTCTATGTACTCTTCTTTATCTGCAATGCAAACAAACAAAAGGAAGGTGTAATGATCAACCCCCAAATTCTTCAATTCAATTCAACTTTATTGTCTGTCGATGGCAGAAAATTTTCTTCTGGCTCGCACACACACACACACACACATCTACATTAATTTATCTAGACATATAAATCCATACATATTAAACACAGATCCTAAAGTAATGTGTGATTCCACAGTACAAACTGAAAATGTACTATAAGTCTGATGCAGAACCAACCACACATACAACAAAACTCCCCCAAAATGAAAGGTATTATAGTCAATTTACAGTAACTGTGGCACATGTCTAGATTTCTGGCCACCTGCCATTTCCAATTTAAGAAAGACTACATGTGCTGCATTTTGTAGTGTGTGTCTGACCGTACCTGCATCGAATATCTCAAACAGAGAATCAAACACAGGGTCGTTCCTTGTCATCCTGATGATGTTGTTGACTGTGTCTTCTGACATGTTCTGATGACCCTGAAGAAAAGACGATATCAGAACTTAACGTGGCTTTATAGGTTATTCTGCTCTTGAACGACAATCCCATGAGGCCAACACACAAAACTCAGAACAGTGTTCCTAACAGCTTTCAAAACTGAGGGTCACTTTGACCATCTCTGTCAAATTCAGAGGGCCATTTTGTAAGATCAGTGAAGTACAGCCTCAAACTCTCTGTGTCAGATTCTGAAATTTATCTCTACGTAAACTACACACAAATGTGTGTAATAAGGAACACTGTCAGGACAACAAAAGTTGAGACCTTTTGACAATTTTCAAAACAAATTTGTGATTTTGTCAAATTTATCATATTCACCATTTTGCACTGGCCTGAAAGTCTACTTCAGACTCCTCTGTTACTGGTGAATGCTACCTAGCTGGGGGAAGGCCGTGGGGCATGCACAGGATTTCCCAAGTATGGCGATGCCACTGGTCGCTTGGTTGACCACCTTACAGTTACACAGGCTCAAATGCAAAGGTCTGCAATAACTCTTCCATAACACAGCTGTCAGTATTACAGAAACACTTACAGTGCTGAGAAATTCGTCCAAAACACTGTCCGTACTGGTGATGTCCAAAGTACCCATAGCACCCGAGGTGTTCACACTGCTACTGCTAGTGCGAGTCTCTGCTGTAGTGGATTTCTGTACAGCTAGATGTTGATGACTGTCAGAGAGCAGTGACTTGTTGATATGGTCTGCCAGATTCTTGGCAAACTGCTGATCATTGATGATCTTTTCCAAGGGATTCTGTCAAGATAATGCCGTACACTTTCAGCAAATAACCATCATGCTGTGATATTTTGTGAGAGGTCTACGGCTTGAAAAAGAACTACAGCCCATGCAATGGCACTGGCAAATGACAGCAAGTCTGTGACATCATTTTAGGGCCTTTTTCCTCATATGACAACAGTGGACTTTCTGTGTTTTGCCATTCCACGGCAGAATACTTGTTACACACAACCACCACCACAAAAAAACACAGTAAACTTCAGCACAACGCAGTCCCATTTTGTCTATTTAACTTGTAGCCGAGTGGTTTGGACCCTCTCGCCCACTACCCTAGGTTCTCCGGCCAGCTGTGTGCCGCCGGCTTTGTTCGGCTGTAGGCTACCGCACGCGTGCAGCGTTGCGGAACCACGATGGCTCATGTGCCAATTGGTTGTGTTTGTGTCCATTTAGTGCTAAATATCTCCGCAGTCACTTAACCTAAAGTTATCATGTAAACTATAGTAGTTTCAGAAGAGTTTGTACTTTCTAAACATGTTTTGTTTTTAGCGCTGTTTTGTAGTTTAACGGGTGTATTTTGCCATTTTCACCCTTTTTCAAACGCATGGTCCCTGTCTTTACGCTCTGTACTTTGGTAATGTTCCAAACTTATGCCATCTTAAAGTACTTCTCACGCTCTTCTGAATGCAATTTGTTTGAAGTTTGTAGCTATTGTATTACGCCCGCTATTGCTAGTTTTCTGTGTGCTAACAAACACAGATTTCGCCGCTACGCGAGCATCTTGCCTCTCTTCTGCTGCGAGCGGCCGTTGCTTTCTTTGCGGGCTGCGCTGGGCGCATATATATAAGGAGCTGCGTGCCACGGTTCGCTGCACGCTCACACTCTCAGCCCTGCCGCTTGTGACTGCGTTTGTCTTGTACCCGGCTTCTTGTTGTTTTCCTGAACATTGTAATAAAACTCATACATAGCGACCGCTGTGTTTGCCTCCCTGACTGCCTAAATCACTCAACACCATCACAAATTTTCAAGTTTGCTTCCTTTTTTCTTCTCCCTACAAATACAATGTGAAGTGCTTATGCAAACAGACAACTCTGCTTGCCTTATCAAGTCTGCCTGTCGTGGACAGATCACTGCTACTCCCAGGACTGTCTGTGTGCAGAGGCTGAGCATCACTCCGTCTCTTCCTTGGGGTCTTCCTGAAAAAGTATAACAAATTAATATAATTAAAATGGTTTACAATTTCACTATTTTTAAATGTACCGTTTTTTTGTGGGTTTTCCCCCACTTCAGATGCCAGTTAGATAAATTTAACTCCCGTCTCAGGTTCATTTTAGTTTTTACTCTCCACTCATTTTGTACCATGCACAGTGAAATGGCAGCTAACACTAGTAATTATACCAATAGTACCGAATGTGTGTGTGTGTGTGTGTGTGTGTGTGTGTGTGTGTGTGTGTTTTTTATGTCACCAGTGATGTTGAGTAAGGTAGCTGGTGTTATTTTATTACTGGATGGTGTTTTGTTCAAACAGAACTTGCTCACTTTTTCCTCTTTGGTGATCTAGGAGCAGGAGTGACTGGCCGGGGTTGCTGGACACACCTTTCACCTGTGTACACATTATAGATCTGTTAGTTACAGACACACAGCACCTACTTTTCTAATGTATACAAACAGCATAATCAATGACGGTCTTGCTGAATGTCTTGTGCTCAGCTGGTAAAGCCATAGTGATAGAGGCAGTCCAGAATATTCCATTCTCAGCAAGACCAGGGTTAATTTAAGTACTGAAGACAAGCATAAATCTCATTCTCCTCTTTAACTTAACCCTAGTCCTGCTGAATTAATTTGTCTTAAATGCTGAAAACGCCATAGAGGTAGTCTAGAAAATTCCTGGCTCAGCACTTACAGGGTTAAAGAAAATCACAGACATGGTGGTGTACTGAATGGACACATACTTGACAGTTTTTACAACAACGGATTTTCAAATTTGATTTTGATCATGAATATTATGGATCTTATTGGTAATTACCAGTTCCTCCTGTTACTGATTCAGAGAAAAATACACACATATTTACTTACAGAACTTTACAATTTATAACACATAAACATGTATGCATACTACGTCTATAGATAGATAAAATTTTATACATGATGACATTCAACACAGTAAATCACTAAATGATACTATTACTTACAATGATACAATCTGAGGATCTGAATGGACTAGCTGGTTAAGCGTTAAATTAAAAATAAAAGTGATTACCTGCCACATCAGCATCTGCAGCAGTCACTTCACTGTCCTGTGGCCAATTTTCACTCCTGGTATCTTCCACATGTGCAATGCCTTCCTCTACAGGTTGTTCATCAGGAGGACACAATGCCCTCACTTCAACTGCAGTCCCATCAGCACCTTCATCAAGTACATGCCCACTTTCTCTCAAACCAAAATCTGCATCTGCACTGTTCACTTGCTGGTCATGTTGTTCACACATACTGGGGCCCTTCTCTGCTGAACATCTGCTCTGCACCAAGGAGGGTGTGCGGGCCGTGGCACTGACACTAGTGACAGAGGACACTGTTCTTGAGCCGTCAACTGTGGACGTCACAGCTGGGGACTTTGCAGGAGAAAACATGCTTCTGTGTACATCCACGTGAAGGGTCTGAGAGGAGGAAGACGACTCCTCATCAGTATGCATAACGCAAGCTGCAGGTCGCCCCCTTGAAGGTGTGACAGAGAGAGGCGTAGAAAATTCATTAAACTCTGATGGATGTCCTGATGTCCCTTTAGATAATTCTTTCCCCTTGGGTACATCTGTAGTCCCCAAAGCAACTGAGGCTCTGGAATGATCTGACAACGCCGACTGATTTACCCTGGGAGAAGTGATGCCTGAGGCAGGTGTTGTTTGAGGAGCACAGCTCTCATCAACCTCAACCTCAGAGCTGGAAATTGTGTTTGGCGTCTTTGAGTTTGACTTTGTCTTAGTACAGGGCCCAGGTTCACCAGACTCGGTGTTACGCTGTGGCAAAGGTTCCCTGGACACTGTGATGACTGCTGACTGCGCGTGCGTCTGTGAGTGGGTACCATTTTCGATATTAGAATTACCACCCTGTTCAACTTGACTTTCTTCAGCATTGACTGTCAGCCCAGTTACACCACCTCCATGAGTTGCCATAGATGGGGTAGCCGTGACACCCGGCGTTGGCACCTGCAGCAGTAACACAGGCACACCAGCTGGGACCTTGGGGGTACTGCTTGCTGATGGTGGGCCATGAACCGCGTCATCAACATCAGAGATGCTGCTGCTGGAGCTCTCCTCCTCATGGTTTCCAGCACCGGCACTGGTGGAGAGACCAGCTGACGCACCACGCATACAACTGCTCGTACTACCACGGACGGCAGCATCCGTGTCCAATAGACGTCCATCATCTCTGGTCATTACAGTGGCCCGTGAAACCCTGCCAGTCACCCTGCCGGTTAACCGCTTGGTCCGGGACGATTGCCTCTCCCCCCGAATTCCAGTCAAGCAACGGCTGGAATCCGTGGTCTTACTTTTAAGATTCGCTACCACAGCATCCAGCTGGTTCCACAGAGCAGACATGTGGAGGGGGCCTTGCCTGGTTTGCAGACCTGGTGCAAAAGACAATTCGGTGAAAAGAAAAGACATGATTATTTGGCAATAGGGCATCTAGGCTTAACTCCTCGGCACACTGTCATTGTCAAGTATGCAAACGCATTTAACAAGGGTGGGTGGGTGTTTGGGGGTTTAAGGTCCTTTTCCACCACATAGGGTGATATCAAAGACAGGGCAACGATGAAAAAAGCCAGCACAAATATTTGGCCCCAGCCGGGATCGAACTCATGACCCGAGCATTAGAAGTCCAACGCTCTACCATTCGACCACCCCGGCTCCCCGTAAATGCATAACAAGTCAAGTATTCTAATTTCTTATCTACCACTACTGTGTCCCTCAAACATCAACATCTAATATGTTCTCATATTCACCAAATAGAGAATAACTAAATAAGTAGCCAATCTTAATCAGTCAAAACAAGTCAGCCAAACTAAAGATGAGGTGAGCATTTATCAGAAGTTGGATAACCTTGACATGTTGCCCAGAACTACTAGGCTTAATACCCCCCGGTACACCTCAACAAATGTGATGTCAACTTTATTTTAATATTAATACACGTACATGTACATACATGTATTTCTCTCACAAATAAGACTTGTAAACTGAACATTGTAATAGTGTGCAAGTTAATGATAATGGTCTGTGACACTAGTAACAGACCCCCCCCCCCCCTTTTTTTTGGGGGGGGGGGGAGGGGGGGGGGAATGCAGAAACAGAAATCTTGCCTATTTTGTACCCTACCCTTCCTCCACGTCCAACCAGACCATGAACATCTGTAGTTTTTGGTTTTAAGGCTGGGGTGAATAGCTGCTGTTTCCTTTTTTCTTTTATTTACTTTGGCCTAATGAAGGTCCTCTGCACCTACCTTCAAGCTTCATTCTGCCATAGTCTTGCAGCATGACATTCAATGACAACCCCATGATGGTCAAAGGGACATCCAGCTTCTGTCGAAGCAAGGCCTCTACCTCCTTCAGGTGCTCACATTCTTTCAAAAAGCACCTGAATGTCTTCTTGTAGTTTTCTTCCTTCAGAAATCCTGTCAAATTGGTGGAAACTTACATGAATGACATTATACAGTAAAAAGACTGATACTGAAACTACCAACAAAAACAAAACATCCTGATCTGACCAAAAAAGTTAAGAGTAAAACTGGTTCAAGTTCAGTGAGGCACTCCTAGTACGGTACTTGTACACCACTGGTAACAACAGCCGAAACAGTCACATCCCATATAGTTTTAGCGAAAGGTGACATGCTCAATCTGAATCAAATTCAAAGTTTTCTATTGCCAGTGAGAAGTACATGACTACACTGTTGCCCAAACCATATTGGATTTGAAGCAACTTTTGCCATCAGTCATCACTCTGCAAAGCTGGTAACCACACAAACATGCTCCTACGAAATGCTCGCGACTGGCTTCGACAATTTGTGCGACAAGGTGCGTCGGTCGCAAACAAAAACAACGATTACGTCAGTGACCATTTCGGCGTAACTTTTGTCACCCAAATTTTTCTGTCCCAGTTTCCCAAAGGACTGAGAAACGACCAGGAGTAGACGAGCTGTTGTCCCTCTTCTTTCTTGGGACCCTCGCAGAATATTTCACAACTATGGTCCACAGGCCTTCCCTTATTACGGTGCCCCTCTTCCCAAGATAGCAAACAGAAAGTTCGTAAAATCTGAGTAAAACCCTTACCAAGAACAAGCCTTGCGATTTCTGAAGGCAGGAAATACTTCTGGTTATCAGCATTGACCTGCATGGCCGGATCAATTTATTTCAACCCATTCCTAACGCAAAAACAATAAGAAAGTTCTGCGCTGATTGTTTTGGCAGTATCATTTCTCGTACTCTCGTACAATGGCGGCAAACATCAGCTTCTTTGTTGGTAGTCGTATGAAGTTCTAGGAAGAGAAACATGTTAGATAAAATATGTATTACTAATAAAGTAAAAGTGCCCTTAAATGAAATATTACAGACGGTTCAGTGACAAAATTTGCCGTGAAAGTTTATTTCCCCGATTGACAGATGTCGTAAAAAAAAAAGTCAACTCGGAGGGCAAAGGTCATCCTAAACTAGGGGATGCCTAGTTTTCGTACGCCAGGAAGACACGGTTATTCAGTTCAGTTCTCTCCGTATTTTCCACAGAGATTATCCTGTGCATCATGCCAGTACTATGGCATAGCTGGTAAACACATTTCTTTCATCTGAACAATAGATTCCGAGCTAACATTTCACGCTCTAGAAGGCTGCGCTGAAAGCTTTTGGATCCTCGATGACTCGCCTGATAATATGTTGGTGTTCAGCATTGACCACTGTGTCAGTGATTTACTGGCATGTCATCCTATGCTAAAATGGCAGAGGGGGTGGGGGGGGGGGGTCTGTAAATGGATACCATGGTCTACGGACCCTCTTTCTGATCAGGAGGTAAACATGAAGCTGTACCTTGGCAAGCAGGATAAATTAATCTCCCCCTCTCTCTCTCTCTCTCTCTTGCGGGCCCTATGTTACAACACACACAGACAAGTACAAACGCTCGAACAGAATGCAGCACACAGGGAACTCAGTTCTGCTAGTTGAGGTAGTGGTGCCACGTTCTTTCTCAAACGGCTGTGACAACCACCTTTATTGGCCTAACATTTAACAGTCTAGTGAGTTATCTTTGTACAATGTTCAAAACATGACGCAGCAGCTACTAATCTACTACTCCCCAGCGCTATTCGCCAAAGAGCTTCGCCGCGGTGTTCAGTCCGGCATGGATGCTGCTGGTCTCTTGTCTCGTTCATCGTTTTCCTCTTCCCTCAGCCAGTGTCCCCGTCCAATAGGCCCCGGCTGTCTTCCAGGTACCCGGTGCCGATGATCCCTGAGCTGAGATTTTAATGTGGCGAAAAGCAAGTAACAATGTAGTGAGGCTAGCACTCATACGACGTGTCATCCCGCCATTCCTCCCCTACTGACCAAAAGAACAGGTTCCAGATAAGTGGCCAGGGTATTTGGGGTGATTAATTATAATGGCCCGGCTACTTACAGGTGCCTGGTGCCGGTGCCCCCTGAACTGTGAACCACAAAAGGTTATAAAAATGGAAAACAAGTGACAGTATAGCGAAGTCAGTACTCATATGGCGTGTTGTCTCGCCATTCGTCCCCTACTGACCACAAAGACAGATACATGTACTAGATAAGTGGAAAGGGTGTTTAGGCGGTAATGTCCAGAAGAAAAAGAAAAAAGGAGACATACACATTACTTAAAGTCGTGACCGTCCGGTCTGACCTTTGACTGACAAGCGTTACACAGGTCACTGTGTAACACCTACTAATTACCGAAAACAACTCTTAATACGCGTAGAACGCAGTTAAAACATAGAAATAACAACACACAAACATGATTAAGGTGAAAAAAGAGGCATTAAAGTACTTATTCACTCCAAGAGAACACGACGAAATGAACGTGTCTCCCAAGGGAAGCGACTCTGGTCCGGACTGGTTATTTTCTGCAATATCACCTTTTTTTCCTTTTAGCTTTTTTTTAAGGCCACTTTTTTCACCTTTAGTCATGTTTGTGTGTTGTTATTTCTATGTTTGAACCGCGTTCTATCCGTATTAAGAGTTGTTTTCGGTTGTTTTCGGTCGTTTCGTTGTTTTCGGTAATTAGTAGGACCGCTCTTTTGCTGCAGCTGCTAATTTAATTTTAAGCCTTCGTAACTTTAGCTTGCAATTCTGTCTCTCAGGTGGCGGCAGTCTGTTTGTGCTTGATGTCCTGGACGATGTCATAAAACCAGTCCAAGTGTTTGAGTTCAGCGATGGTTTGTTTGATGTGGCCTGGGCAGAGAACAATGAAAATGTAGTAGTGTCTGCAGGAGGGGACGGCTCCATACAAGTTTGGGATGTTTTACAACCAAAGGTTATTTGCATGTTGAAATTCAGTTACTTTTTGGTTTGTACACTGTACCAGCTTTACTGTAATGAGACTATATTCATTTCTTCGAATCAGAGCTTTGTTGATGAATCTGTCAGTAAAGAGAAATACATACATGTGTTATTAAATGCGATAAAGGCAAAACCAAAAAAGTCTGACGTGTATTTTGCGGTCTCCTTTTTTTTTAGTTAACAGAAATAGTATGTATAATATGTCATATACACACACTATTTCTGTTCAAAAAAGCAAAAATAGAAGACAGCATAATACAGTAATCATTTATATGAGAAGAGGTTGATAAAATGTAGCTGTGTATGTGCAGATTGTCTTATAATTAAATGTGCATGTGAAAAAAAAATCAGTCAGTGATTATTTGTAATTTGAATAGTGTACATGTACTGCACAACAATGTGAACAAACTATAAATTTGTAATTTTATGGATTGTTGATCTCAATGGGCAGTTAAGATATTGAATACCCAAGGAGGGCGGGTTGGTGTTTGGGTGTTTAATGATAGAATACCCAAGGGAAAAAACACTCTATTTATGAAGGATTTTCTCTCCGTAGTCCTTTTTTTACTGATAGAATTCTTGTATTCTCCCGCCCAGGGTCCGTTGAAAATCTTGAAGGAACATTCCAAAGAGGTAAGCCTGCCTCCATTTGCTTTTATTTTCATTAGTTTTAGTCAAAATCTGACATCACCATTTTCTTATTTCATGAGCTCTTGAACTTTTTAGTTTGTACACACAGTTTTGACGGGACGGTGGATTTTAGTGGTTTTACCGATGAAAGCATTCCATACTTGTTTTTTCAGTTCAGTTAATTCAGTTGCAAACTTGTAACATACAAATGTACATGTAATTCTGACGTTAACATTTCAAATGCCCATCTGTTCCTCTGTGTGAATGTGTTCTTACAAGTTACATAACTGGACAATATGGGCAGGTCAATGCGGTCAGCTGGAGTCAAACCAGAAATGACCACCTGGTTGTCTCCTCCTCCTGGGATGCATCCATTAAAGTGGTAAACATGTAGTGTGTTGTACTGATACAAGTTATTTATGTTTGTTACAGCACTGGTGAAAAATATCCTAGTAGGAATCAGAACTACCGTATATCAGTGCACAATTTTGGGCCATTCAGAAACACACAAGTCTGATCACATACAGCCAGGCATAATAAATATTCTGAAAGTGGAAGCTTCCGCCATGATTTTTAGCTGCCATTAATTGAAATTTGCTTCAAGCCGAATGAACACAGTGACTATAAGTAACATAGCCATTATTTCTCTGTCGAGATGAACATTTTACAGATGTGTGTGGACTGTCTCTGTGCCAGCTGTGGCTGCATGAATTTGTTCCAGTCAGCTGCACACATGTACAGATTGATGTCTTCTCTGTCACAGTGGGACATCACACAGAGTCAGTCACTCAACACGTACACAGGCCATGACCACATCGTGTATGATGCAGTGTGGTCACCGCAGCTGCCGGGGATCTTTGCATCTGCTTCTGGTAATTATTTTCACTCTATCTGTCACAGGTGAATCAGAATGCATGTATTTTCTAACTATAACAGGTCATCAAACTACCAGTTCTGTGGTGTAGTGGTAAGCACCTCTGACTTAGGTCCGAAAACCCGGGATTGAATCCCAACAAGGCATTTCGGGATTTCTCCTAGCTAGTTTGGCTCTTACCCAGATCTGTAAGCTCAGTGGGGAGTCTCCTGCCATACAGCTGGACTTGCTCACTGCATGGGTGTGATTTTGAAGGTGTTTCCCTTGTTATGACACACCTCATGATGACTGATGTGGATGATTACATAATTGGTACTGCATACAGGAAGTGAGGAATGCTGTCCTCACATCTGCCATACAAACCTAGGTGAACATTAAGAGCAGCCATCTACATTTGTATGCAGTTTATTTAATGCTTGATAATTTTGGCAGCTGATGGCAATATTTCCATCACTGTGGGTACATCTAGTCATCGTGTCATTTCAGGAGACAGAACACTTCGGGTGTGGGACCTGCGGGCCGGCCAGACTTGCACGACCCTGATACAGGCTCACGGGGAGGAGATTCTCTCCTGCGACTGGTGCAAATATGACAATGTAAGTGGTACAGTCTGAGCTCTATTGCTTGCATGACTTGTCGCTGCCAGTAACTTAAAGATAAGAGTAACCCACATTCTGTGAGGTGGGCAATGCCGTGGTAGAGCAGCCCTTGAAAGGGCTGGAATGCATTGGAGCGTGAACCATTTTGGGACAGGGGTCAGCTGCTGCTCTGTCTTTTGCAAGTGGGACAGTTTTGAATGGTTACATCAGTGTTGTGGTGGTGAATGACCGCGTAACAGGTGAGCCCAGCCACCAGATGAAAAGTCACACTTGACTGATAAACCTGATTTGTCAAGATTTCCTGTGACTGCGGTGACTGGGATGGTAAAGCACAGGAAAGCTTGCCACGGTGGCGTGCACTGATAATTATGTACGTGTAGGCATGGAGATCAGAAGCTGCTGAAGACCATTTTGCCACTGAACACTCCCAGGGTCATCCCCCTTGGAAGAGAGGATTACATGTGTGACCTGTTTTCAATTGCCTTGCCACATGAGCAGCCACACTTCGTCTTCAGAGGAATTTAAATTTCTGTTGCCAGAGGGTGATGGTTGTTATGCTAGGAGCTTATCATGGCTTTAGACAGTCCTTACATAACAATGATAGCAGTAACAACATTTTGCTGTAGCCTCACTGTTGTGGCCAGAGTCAAAGTCAACAATGACAAAAGCCCCCGCGCGAGGGGTGTGTGTGTATGTGTGTGTGTGTGTGCGCGCGTTTTAGGTGATCTGTGGTCGTAGACAGCATAATGTCATTTCTTTAGTGAATTTAACTGCAAACACCATCGCAGTCATTTCACTGGATGTCTCCTTTTGAACAGTGTCACTGGCTTTCAGTGGGTGAGTGCTTCATGCTCATTTTACACTTGTGCCTGTTTGCAGAGTCAGCTGTTTTCTGGGAGTGTGGATGGTACAATCAGAGGATGGGATGTTAGAGCACCTCGCCTGCCTTTCTGTGAACTCAGAGGTCATCAGTATGCTGTCAGAAAAGTCAGGGTGTGTACAGAGTTTGGTTGTGCAGTTATATCATTTTTGTAAAAATCAGATTAAGTAATAAACACCGAAAAAAAAAAAAGGTTCAGATGCAAGCCTTGTGTGACTTTGAAGGGCGTGATTTTATTTAATTGCTTTACAAACAGTCTAAAAACCGACAAGTGTACGTTCTTGTTGTTGGGTTTGTGGTGGTGGTGATGGTGCTTTTGTTTGTTTATTTATTTTCTGTCTTTTTCTCTGTGCAGGCTTCTCCGTTTGTAGCAACATCAGTAGCTTCAACATCCTATGACTTCACAGTGAGGTATGATGGTGCAAAACATGTTAATTTATTACACACTGACCAAAATCCACGTTAAAAAACTTTTCATGTCTGGTGGGTACACTCAGTGTACGAACAAGCAAAAACAAACAGATTCAGCTCTGTATGTCTCTTTGTAAGACACAATAATTCACATTTGTCCTCAGCTGGCTATGTGTGCATGCCTAAAATACTGTCCTGTGGGTTGTGTGACTTAGCTGTGTTGGCTAGTATTACTAATGTGTTAAGTTGTTACATGTACACTCAGGGCTGCCACTCTTGCTCCTGTGGCCGGATTTCTCCTACGGATATACCAGATGACATGATACTATAGGAGATTCCCCCTATACCCCCACGACTTCAGTCAGAAGCGTTAGCGTACTTGGCAACAAGAGGGATAACCCTCTATTGACTCTTTTGCCCCAGTGAGTTAGCCTGGCACGTGACTCCCAAGTCACCTGACCCAACCCCCAATCGCCAGTTTCCCACCTGGCTTGCCTACCGGCAAGACGTTCCCCCACGCTGCTCTGCAAGCGAGTTTGCACGATGTTCACCCTTTGCCTCCGGACCGGCTTAGCCGGCTCATACTGACCTGCTGTCACAGCCGCCGCCACCTTGTGCCTACAAATGGACGGCGCCTACCTTTCACCATATCATTGTATCCTTGTGTTGGTTATTGACGGCACGGTAAGGTAGAGGGTGTCAGTCTCGTATCCGGTCACTGATTATACCGGACGGCCACGGCATGACTTGTGTTCTGCCTCCTGTGTTCACAAGGCCCCATACAATGCCGGCCCACAAACTGGGTATTGCCGGCTGCACGAGACACACACCATGTTCGAAGTGTAGTACTTGGTCAGAGGAAAGTTGGATTTCAAAGCTGATTTCTGACAATGACTCAGGGAAGCGCCAATACTTGAGCCCTACAGGGAAGCGTACCAGAGCCCTACAGGGAAGCGTACCACACGTAATGAAAGCGAAGCAAGGCAGGATAACACTTAATAGAGAAATGTAGCGGCAACCACGGTTACCGCCACACAGCCACGGGACTCTTCCCCTCCCCCGCCGTTTATGACGGTCGGTGAGAAGAATAGTCCCGCTGGCTCAAGACCGCTATACGTGTACTTCGCGGCCAGCGCTTCAGAATGTAGCGGGTGTCTCGCCGCTAGGGCAGTAACACATTACTCGGACCGAGTTTCGACCCAATCCGTCTTGGTGCCCCCCCCCCTCTCCTCCCCCTCAGTGTTAGTTATGGCTTTGGCGGCCCACAACGTAAAGGCCTTACGCACTAGTCCTCAGTCCACCCGCCCAGCCCCGGGCTCACCAAGCGAGGTTGTTTTTGACGTGAGGGGACTTATTCATGGACGAGGAGGACACTTGATAACAGACTCCTCTTCCTCTCTGCCCGTAAAAATTTCGAGGCTGTCCCCGAGGAACATTGTCCTCGCTCGGACCCGGCTCTTAGCCCGAACTTCGAGCTCTTCCGCCATTGAAGGAGTGGAAGTTAGTCCGGCCCCCAGTGTCCGTTCGGGCAGTATACCTCTAGAGATGCAGGAAGACGCTAGAGCTCAAGGATGATACACGGCTATTCCTTGACTAGCAAACCCGGCATGACGCGCTACGCATTCAGGTCTACAGGTAGACTTTAATATTGAATATTTTTTGTAGACTCCTCAGACCCGGACGCAGATCCAATTTGTTGCTTGAGCAGCCCACCCAATTTCCCCTGTGAAACCCAGCTGCGTGCACTTGTCAGCTCGGTTTACGCCCTTTGGCGTTGCAGTTGCCTCGTTCCTCAGTCTGCGGTCTTTAGCCCCCCGTGGCAACCACCTTCTCGTGGTGGGGGGCGTATGTGGCCCGTTGACCCTGTGGGCTACGCTGGATAGGGTTACCCATACCAGACAGGCCGCAGGCGAGGGTCCAGCTAAGAGTTGCCATCTTGTCCGGAGAAGACTGGTGATATCAGATATGATATACAGTTCTTTCTGGTTCTAACACTTATCCAGTTCTGACACCATCTTCGTAGAAGATATTCTACAAGCGTTAGACTGGTCCCTACACACTAACCTGCAGGGCCCATTTTAGTCCTGCAGGCCTATATATTTTACAATAACCTTATCTGTTTACTACAAGGCCCATTTTAGTCTTGTAGCTCATGCTCCTTTTTCTTTACTGTGGTCTTTTAAGATCCGGAGTGTTTGCCGTGCTCCGCGACCTGTGTCGGAGGAGGAGAGGATCCTGGCAGCTGAGGCCTCCTACAGGTCGCGTCCTGTAGTGCCAACACGCTGCTTTGGCCTTGAATTCTCCTAGACAGGAGGCTAGGCGGCCCGGCCTAGTCAATCGGCTCTGGTCACGTCCTGCCCTGCTGCACTTTCTGGTAGTTAGTTAGACGCTGGACACCACGCGATGGTCTTTTGTTACCGGTCAGGTGTCATACGACAGCGGTCCTCTCTCCCAGGTAGTGTAGTAGAAGGCGGTGGCTTAACGGGTCAATCGGGGGTACTCCTCCGAGTATGTCTTCTGGGTAGCCCTGGTGCGCGTCAGCTGGAGACCCGCTGACATTACGCGCATCCCCTTGTTGGAGTCGGTGGCGGCTGGGGACCCCGGAGGATGAATCCTTAACAAAATACCATGGCACACATAATACATACAAACAGTTTCTCACGCAACCGCAAGAGGGTCAAACGTGTCGACTTTGAAGTTGACAGTGACTCGGAGACGGAAGCTCCTCGTCCTGCTTCCCAGTCCCAACCACAGTCTCAGTCCCAGTCCCATTCTATAGACATTTGGCCCCGTTTCCTGATTGTCCACTGCACTGCAGAGGGCAAGAAGGCTGCGCGCCTACACCCCTTCCTCGTGGGAGAAACCCTGCGGAGCTGCACAGGGAGGCCTGATGCCTCGCGGCTTCGTTCCGGAGACCTCCTGGTGGAGTGTAAGCGTAAAGCTCACTCAAACAGTCTTTTGCAGCTGCAGAAGATTGGGGACTACCCTGTCACTGTTTCCCCTCACAGATCTCTTAACTCCTCACGGGGAGTGATCCGTGATGAGGCACTGGCGGACTTGGGGGAGGCGGAGCTCATCCGCACCCTTAAAACACAGGCAGTAACCCATGCAAAAGTTTTTAAAACTGGTACTATCATTCTGACATTTGGCCAGCCAACGGCACCAGAGAAGCTGTGGGCGGGCTTCTACTGGGTGAAGGTTAAGGCCTTCATTCCGCTGCCCCTTCGCTGCTTCAAATGTCAAAGGTTCGGGCACGGGCAGGCGTCCTGTCGAAATGATCCCACCTGCGCAAAGTGCGGAGGGAAGGATCATGACGGCGAGGACTGCAGCTCGTCGCCCCACTGCGTGAACTGCAAGGGTTCCCACCCGTCCTCCTCTAAAGACTGTCCGAAGTGGAAAGAGGAATGCACTATCCAGCGCATCCGTGTTGAGCAGAAGGTCTCCTTCCCTGAAGCTCGCCGGATTGCGTCTGGTTCCTCGGCTGCCTCTTCCACTTCGAACACATCATCCACTTCTGTTTCATACTCTGCTGCTCTTTCTTCTAAACCCAAGGGGAAGGAGGTGGCCTGTCAGACAGACGCCCCTCCCCAACCTTTCACTTTCCAAGCCAAGCCTCCTGCTGTTACGTCAGCCAGTCAGTCAAAGTCAGCTAGTCAGTCCAAGTCAGCTAGTCAGTCCAAGTCAGCCAGTCAATCCAAGTCGTCACTGAATTTTGCGACCACCTCCAAAGTGGTCATTGCCAGTCCCGCGGCCCAGGGTGCCAGGCCGCAGTCGGGGACCCCTGGCACCGTTAGGTCCTCGACCCAGGGCGTGGGGTCGGGATCTCAGTCTCAGCGCGCCCCTCCCTCCCGCCCCCCTGTTCCCCCCAAACCATCTGGGAAAAACAAAAACAAAAAACCATGGGGTCCGCTTTCAGCTCGGATCCAGAAGGGAGACAAGGGAGTCGAGGTGACCAACCCCTTTAGTGTCCTTGAGGACATGGAGGTGGTCACAGTTGAGGACCGCCCTCTGCCCCCATCGCCCTTTGTGTCCCCTTCGAAGACACCAGCCGTCACATAGCCGTCGCTGCTTTGTGCGGCTTTTATTCTTCCATATCTTTTAATGGCTACTGTAATACAATGGAATTGTCGAGGTTTTCGGGCTAACTTTGAAGAGCTTAAAATTTTAGCTAATTCATTAAAGCCGGGTGTGGTGGCCCTTCAGGAGACCTTTCTCCAGGAGTCATCCCCCGCATCTTTTACTGGTTTTAATTTCGTCCACCAGGGGTCCTCTTCGGAGAGGCCTCATGGTGGCGTTGGGATTTTAATTCGCAAGGACATTTTATACAGTCCAGTTCCCTTAAGCACCCAGTTGCAAGCCATTGCCGTTCGCATTTCTCTACATAAGTCTGTCACGGTGTGCAGCATTTATCTGCCGCCGTCCGAACGTGTCTCCTCGAGAGATCTCAACTCCCTTATAGAACAGCTCCCCCGCCCCTTTCTTCTGCTTGGGGATTTCAACGGTCATGCTCCACTCTGGGGCAGCGACCACTCAAACGACAGGGGTCAGGTTCTAGAGGATCTCTTTTCCTCGCTTGACCTCTGTGTCTTAAACGATGGCTCTCCTACTTACCTTCATCCTGCAACTGGTACTTCTTCGGTCCTCGATCTGTCTGTCTGCGATCCTTCCCTCGTCCTGGATTTTGAGTGGCGTGTCCACGATGACCTGTGTGGCAGCGACCACTTCCCGGTCATCCTGTCGACCGCCAGCAGCGAGGAGGACGCAACAGTGGGTCGTTGGAACCTGAAGAAGGCTAACTGGGATTTGTTTAGTGCCTCTTGCCGGTCACGTCTGACCGAGGAGGCTGTGATGTCCTCGGAGGATCCTGCCTCCACTTTTACCAATATCTTAATTGAAGTGGCCAACGATGCCATCCCGAAAACCTCGACAATTCACAAAGGTCCTAAAGTCCCTTGGTTTAATGAAGTGTGCAAAAAGGCGCAGAAAGATCGCAAGCGCGCACAAAGACGAGCATTCAGATGCCCCTCCCAGGCAAACATCCTATCTTTCAAACAGTCCCGAGCGAAAGCTCGCTACATTTACAAACAGCAGCGAAGGCTGTCCTGGAGACAGTTTATTTCCAGCCTGTCCTCCGGGGCTCCTTCGCAGAAAATCTGGAAAGCTATCCGCAAAATTAAAGGCAAAGCCGATACTTCCTCTATCCGCCATCTTAGAGTGGGTGACCGGCTTGTCACCGACAAGAAAGCTGTTGCTGACTTGTTGGCGTCAACCCTGTCGCACAACTCTTCTTCCAATCACTATTCTTCATCTTTCCAGAAACTCAAACAAATAAAGGAATCTTCCCCTTGTCATTTTAACTCCACAAATTCTGAATCTTACAACTCTCTGTTTAGCTTAGCTGAGCTTCAGCAGGCTCTGCAGAAGAGTAATGACTCTGCTGCTGGTTTGGACACTGTCCATTATCAGCTTTTAACTCATCTTCCCGAGGAAGCTCTCTCTGTCCTTCTTTCCGTCTATAACCATATTTGGACCACTGGCGTCTTTCCGCCCTCATGGCGGGAAGCGGTAGTGGTTCCTATTCCTAAACCTGGGAGGGATCATTCTGATCCAGGCAATTATCGACCTATCGCCCTGACCAGCTGTCTTTGTAAGACCATGGAGCGGCTGGTCAATGCTCGTCTTGTTTGGGTTCTCGAATCCGAAGGACTCCTGTCTGACCTGCAGTGCGGGTTTAGGCAGGGCCGAAGCACCGTTGACCACCTGGTTCGCTTCGAGTCCTTCATAAGGGACGGTTTTATTAATAAACAACACACAGTAGCCATCTTCTTTGACCTCGAGAAGGCCTATGATACTACATGGAAGTATGGCATATTGTCAGACTTGCATGACATAGGCTTCCGGGGTCGTCTACCTATTTTTATTGATCAATTTTTATCTGGACGGTCCTTTCGAGTCCGCATCGGTTCCACTTTATCAGACTGTCAGGAGCAGGAGATGGGTGTTCCCCAGGGCAGCATTCTGTCTCCTGTTCTTTTTAGCTTAAAAATTAACAATATAGTGAAAGCTGTCACAAAAGGCACAGATGCTTCTCTGTTCGTTGACGACTTTGCTCTTTGTGTCAAAGGCAAGTCGCTTCACCGAGTGGAGAGGCGTCTGCAGCTTTGTGTAAATAGTGTTCAAAAATGGGTTTCTGATAACGGTTTTAAGTTTTCTTCATCCAAAACAGTATGCATGCACTTCACCAAAATCCATGGGGTCTTTCCCGAACCCGATCTTTCTATTGATGGCTCTCCCATCAAAGTTGTCCAGGAGGCAAAGTTCCTTGGTCTTATCTTTGACCGCAGACTCACCTTTCTTAGTCACATCAAACATCTGCGAGCTTCGTGTATGAAGGCACTGGACGTCCTTCGGGTCGTGGGTCACACCGACTGGGGTGGTGACCGCACCGTCCTGCTGCGTTTGTACCGAGCTCTTGTTCGTTCCAAGCTGGACTATGGGTGCATTGTTTATAGCTCTGCATCCAAGTCCACTCTTAAACTTTTAAATACAGTCCATCATGAAGGTCTTCGCATTTGTCTGGGCGCCTTCAGAACGTCCCCAGTTCATAGTCTGTACGCTGAGGCGGGTGAACCCTCTCTGGCGCTCCGCCGCACTCGCCTCATGCTCAACTATGTCCTGAAGCTGAAGGCCAACCCGGACAACCCTGCCTATAACTGTGTGTTTAAACCAGATTTTGAGGATCTTCATGATGTCAAAAAAAACGAACCTAAACCCCTGTCCCTCCGTGTCCGACCCCTTTTACAGGCGGCCGGAGTGGACATCAATTCTGTTGATGAGTCAGTTTTTCCCGCCACGCCTCCTTGGACCCTTCCCATCCCCGAAGTCAGGCTGGACCTGACCTCTCACAAGAAAGCCGAGACCCCTGACCCTATCTATTTTCACGGGCTGCAGCAGATCCTGGCCGACTTCCCGGGCTTCCGTCGGATCTTCACTGACGGTTCCAAGTCCGAGGACGGTCGTGTTGGGGCTGCTGCCGTCATGGATGGTTATTCTTTTACTCGTCGTTTATTGGATGATAGTTCAGTGTATAGTGCCGAATTGCGAGCCATTTTACTCGCACTTCGGCACGTATACCAGTCCAAAGACTCGAATTTTTTAATATTGTCAGACTCATTGTCGGCTCTCCAGGCTCTGCATGGCAGGAGATTGGATCACCCACTTCTGGTGCTGATCCATGAACTGCATGCATCCTTGATTGCCGACAACAAGGACATTGTTTTTATCTGGATTCCAGGTCATGTGGGCATCCGAGGAAACAGGTGCGCTGACCGGGCTGCGAATGCTGCCCGCGATGGCCCTGTGGAGGATGAGCGCATGGCCTGTAGTGATTTTAAACCTCTAGTTTCAAAGTTTGTTCAAAAGGAGTGGCAGACCCAATGGGCTGCCCTCCCGGAGAACAAATTGTACAAAGTTTTACCCAGCATCTGTGATAGTCTCCCTCGCTGCCGACCTAATCGGCGCGAGGAGACCGTTCTTAGTCGGCTCCACATTGGGCACACCCACATCACGCATTCCCATCTGCTGAAAGGGGAAGATCCCCCCTGGTGTGTCCCGTGTGATGAGCCTTTCACCGTTAGTCATTTTTTAATCTCTTGTTGGGATCTCGCCGAGATCCGCAGGAAACACTATTCTGCCGATTCATTGAAGGTGTTGTTCAGGGATGTCCCCCCTGACAACATCTTCAATTTTCTGAAAGAGGTCAACCTCTTCTACAAAATATAGTCTTCTTTAAATATGACTTGCACTGACCTCAGTTTCCCAGTCTTTTAAGTCCTGAAGGATATTTCTCATTTAAGCTCAATAGATTTTTAGTATATATTTACACCTTGTTTTAACTTGGAAAGTTTTATGTTTTAAAGGACCAGACAGATAGGGACTTTTGCTAGCCGCGAATTAGCCTTTGTTGCTTGCGCGGCGTAAAGCCATAAATAACTAACTAACTGCGGTCTTTAGCCATTTTCATTTTGGCGGAGGAAGGGCAGGCTAAGTTATCAATTTAAAAAAAAAAAAAAAAAAAAACCTGATATTTCGCGTACTATGGGTAGGTCCTTCAACCATGTGGCCCGCTCCATCTACCTTGGGCCTGCAACCATTATCTCGTCCAAAGGGACGCCCTTAGCGTGCTTGCAAAATTTTGCGTGTTTGGGGGGCGTAAATCGCAGTGATGCCCGGCCGGGTATGTAGCTGCGCAGAGTCTGCGTATTGCAAAACTTTACACTCTACCACCACGGCACCTTCTTTCAGAGAAGGTCACGCCTTTGAATGGATTTTCAGGCTCTAGTATTCAGAGTCCAAGATTTCGCCAGCCCGGGGTCATATCCCCTCGGTTCATTGTACCGAAGCCGGGGGTGAGGTGGCGGCCGGTAATAGACTTAAGTCGGTTTAACCAATACATAGCAGCTCCCCATTTCTTCATGAAGCGGCGCAGGTTGTGAGAAACTTGGTTTAGAGGAACGATATCACTGTCGGTCACGTACCTCACTTCCCTATTCAGCACATCTCATCACAGAATTCCTACGGTTTGTGTTCATCGCCGCTCTTCCTGTCTTAGCGATTCTCCCTGGGTTTTCACCAGGGTATGAGCGCAGTGGTCGCGCATTGCAGGAAACTGCGATTTCTCCCACTTCAAATTATACGGACGGTCTGTTACGGATAAATCAGACACGTCAAGTCCTCCTTTGCAGCTCATCCTCGGTTGGATGGTGGAATTGGACAAGTCTATCCGAACTCTTCTCAGGACCTCGTTCACCTGAGGATGAGGTTTCTGTCCACTCGCAATAGCGTGAGGCTTCCGCCAAGGGATTGCCGCGTTATAGTCTTGGCGCCTTACAAGCGCACTGACTACGGAAAAGCCGCCAAAAGTTAAAAAAAAAAAAAAACTAAAAAAAAAAAAAAACTTGATCCCTGTCAGGAAATTTCCCAATCTTCCCTCTCAGTCGGCAAGAGTGGCTTCGTCTCCTCGGAGTTATTAAAGACGTTTATGCGGAATTGCCCCTCAGGCGAGGCACCTGCTCAAAGTCCGTGCGCATGAGGTGCGCGCCCTAGCTACCAGCGTGACGTTTCAGAGGAACATCGCGCTTCGCGATATTATCGCTTCAGTTGGCTGGAGATCGGACTCAACCTTTGCGAGGTTTTACGCGGGGTTGGAGGAGGTGGCTTTGCGTCCCCCAACCCTCTCAAGCGGGGGGCTGCCCATCCGTTGGGGGCTCTGGGTAGCCTTCCCTGCTACCTGCCGGACTTTCCCTCGTCAGCATCCGTTGGGGGCCACTGCTGACGAGAGTCTGTCCAACCATTAGGGTTATGCTTCGCAAGCTCACCGCTGTTTTCTGCGGGATTCAGTCGGCAGAGCTAGGTACGCTTCCCACGGCCCTGTCTCTGCTGCATCCGGGGGTGGCTCTGCAGCCGGGGATAGGTCCGTAGGTCGGTCGCTTCGTGGTTGCAACTTACACGTAGCAAGACCCTCCTTTATTAAGCATGTTCGTAACCCCGACAGTCTGCGGGGACCCGAACATTCAGGATTGGCGTGCGTTACTCCTTACGTGTTTTGTAACCGCGAACAGGACGTCGAGCGAGGAGTCGGCCACGCGCCCCGCTGTACTCGAGCTACTGGCAGCTCTCAAAACATGGACACGCAGATCCTCGGGTCAGAGCCATGACCATGTCGGACAGTTCGTCAGTGGTGGCGAATTTCGAAATCGATCACATTCCCGGAAGGATGAATGTGCTCGTGGGACGCTCTGTGTCGAAGGTGACAGATAACGCACACAGTATGGTCTCTGTCCGCAGATCATTCATTCCGTCAGAGGTCCGACCTCTGTGCAACGAGGAGGATTACAAACTTCCCCTCTTGATCTCGCTAGTACTAGACTCCCAGGCCGGTCACGCGATGCTGCCCATCCTGTGGGAAGCGATATTCGGGTATGCATACCCCTCGGCCTGTCGCGTACATAAGGTTTGTCAGAAACTGTGCATGCACCGTTGCGAGATAATTCTCATCGCGCCACTCTCATGGGCAAGGCTTCGATCTCGGATCTCTTCAGCCTTCCCCAAGAAATCTCGAGGAAATTGGCGATCAAACGCGCGCTCCTGAAACAGCCGCGGCAACTGATCTCTCGCCCCTACCCAGCGTGCCTGGCTATTGTCAAGTCAGCCGTGAGAGGCAGGAAACCCTCGGATAGCGCAGTGGAGCGCATCGCAGCCACTAGAAGGTTATCCTCCTTAAGACCTATGAAGGGAAGTGGAGGGTCCGTAGTGACAGATGTGCGGAAAGAAGTCTGACCCAGAAAACTTAAGAGCCGCCACATGTCGCGGACTCCTTTGAGTGGCTGGCGGACGAGTAACATATCACCCCTTAATCTATCATAATTTACAGATATATTGTATCACAATTAAGGGCTGTCGGGTGATGATTTCAGACACAAACATTTCGGTAAAGGCGACCTGGAACAACAACAACATAAAATGTTCTCGAGTTACTCGCGAACATATCCACGCAAAATCCAGTCTTAGAGTCCTTCCCTATATGGTCTCTCCCGTGGGTCCACCTTTCTGAATTCAGATCGTTTTGAGCCGCTTTCGCAAGCACACTTCAAGTGTAGGAGGTGACGCGCAAAGACGTGCTTTGTGGTCGCGCTTGCGTCGGCTGGAAGGGTGGAGCAAATTCACGCACTTTCAGCAGTTCCAAATTGCTTTGTACCTACAGTTCAGACGGGACGGGTCGGTAGCCCTGCTCACATGCTGTGAGTTCGTGGCTAGAAATCGTTTGCCGGAGATTGCACCACAGGGATAGTCATACCGCCCGTGGCTTACTCAAACGCGATCCGGTTATATGTCGGACCCGGTACGGGCGCTTCGGATTTATCTTAAGCGCACCGCATCTATTCGTGGAGATCTCTCGCGGTTATTTCTGCCTGTCAGTCTCGGCAGGACATAGCCGCCCAAACTGTGTCCATCTGGTTTGTGTCTGTGATCGGAAAAGCAACGAAGAAATCTCTCCGCAAGCTAGACGCCAACTCAGGTTCGCGCTCACGAGGTACATGTCCTCGCGCTGAGCGTCACACTCCATAGAAACGCAGCCCTGAGAAATAATAATCCGCTCATTCGGATGTAAAGGTCAGACTCAGCTTTCGCGAGATTTTATCTCCGCGATCTTTCCGCGCTACACCAACCCTTATAGTGTATCGGGGCTTTGGCTGTAGCACAAAAGGCCACGCAATCAGTTACTGCCACTCACGCACAGTGGGACTCAGTGTCCCACTTTACCGGCCGGACTTTCTCTCGCGGCATTCGGAGGGGACCCTGCCGCCGAGCGTCTGTCCAACCAGTAGGGTCAGCTTCACGGTTCACCTCTGTTATCCTCCTTGGGCATTGACAGTCTGGTTGAACCAGGTACGCTTCCCCGGACCTTCACCCGTGCATCCGGAGGGGGCTCTGCTCGGGTGTCTGTCTGTACGCTTACCCGGACCTTCACCCGGGCATCCGGAGGGGGCTCTGCTCGGGTGTCTGTCCGTTATACATGTACATGGTGATGGGATTTTAACTGTTGTACATGTTAGTGAGTTTGTCCCTTCAGTGGCCTTGTCTGCCCGGCTGCGCAGACTGGTTCTATAGAACCTATCGCTCTCTACACCTGCACGGCCTTGGTGCCTTCACATCCTTGAGAGCGGGGGGACACCTGGCTGAAGTCGTGAGGACAGTTCTTTCCTTTGTAATAAAGGAATGCCTGAGGCTGGGATTCTGTGTCACCTGAAAGGAAACAGCAACTCCCTCCTCCTGTTTGTTATTCTCCTATAGTATCATGTCATCTGGTATATCCGTAGGAGAAATTTATTTTTACAGTAAAATGTCTTTCTCCTAGGTACTTACCAGATGACATGATATCATATCACCCTCCCTCCTCCCCGCAGTTCCTGCCCAGGCAAGCGGTGGGAAACTGGCGATTGGGGGTTGGGTCAGGTGACTTGGGAGTCACGTGCCAGGCTAACTCACTGGGGCAAAAGAGTCAATAGAGGGTTATCCCTCTTGTTGCCAAGTACGCTAACGCTTCTGACTGAAGTCGTGGGGGTATAGGGGGAATCTCCTATAGTATCATGTCATCTGGTAAGTACCTAGGAGAAAGACATTTTACTGTAAAAATAAATTTCCGGCTTTTTGAACCTGCTGTGAAGAGCTTTCCTGATTTTTGAACTGGCTGTGAAGAGCTTCTCTGCTTTTTTCCTGCTTTTTAAAGCGTTTTGCTGCTTTTCCGGCCAAAAAATCGCGAGTCTGTGTCTATCGCTGGACTGTCGCCTTTCCCGGGTAAGGTGCATTTTGCGCCCCATATTCTCCGGTGACGTTAGCACGGTGCCCCTCCCCCCCCCCCCCCCTTCACTTCCTTCGGGCAAAGTCCTTCCTTCCTTCCACTGGCTCCCTGGAGTCTGGATTTCCTTCCATTCAGATTTTGAGGGTCAATTTTCAGGCTTTTTGTCTCAGAAAGTGGCAGCCCTGTACACTGCACAGAATGATTTATCAGTGCCTGGTGTGCTGTGTGCAGGACATGGGACGTCTCCACACAGAGAATGCTGGAAGTGATCCAGCACCACACAGAATTTGTCTATGGCCTTGACTTCAGTGTTCATGTCCCAGGACAGGTAAGAGAAATTAGCATAGATTCTTTGCCCTGTATTATGGACTTTGTCCAGTTCTGTTGCAGTTGCGAAATTACATTTCTTTCTTTCTAAGGGTAAAGACAGAGATGCATCTAGGGACGCGCGATTGCGGGATTTGCACATGTTTTTCGAAAATCGCGCAAAAATTGATGTGTGGTGCGCGAGCCCGCGCGCGAAAAATAAAATGATCGCGCGTTACGGCGTTAGTAGAGCGCGACGGAATTTTTCGATACAACAGTACCCCGCGCAGGGCCCCTTTCCAGCTGCCGATATTTTCTGTCTCCTACGCGAAAGCGTTTCCGATAAACGTTTTTGACCAATGAAATTTTTTCTTTGACGAAAGTCAAGCTAAACCGACCAACCACATTTTGGTTTTCCGTGGAGCGGAAGTAGAATTGTCGTCTGCTTTTCGTTCAAGATGTCGAAGGCTGCTAAACTTAATTCACGGCGATACCGCATCTGATGATGCTGACAGCGATTCGGTTCTCGAAACGGAGTTAGAAACTAACGGCACCAAAAAAAATTCAAGGTGTCAGCTGGAGTGGGCCAAAAAATGGCCGTGGTTGAAGAAGGAAGAAGATGGAATGCGGTGCACTTTGTGCATGAAGCACAAGAAAAAGAATTAAGTTGTGTAACTGTAGTACTGGGAGGCAAAAATGCAATAATTTTCAAGCCCCCCTATCACTATTTGGACTGTATTTTGAAACATTCCATTGTGTATGTGATCCTCTATCACCGAGGACAGGCAAGAATTTAAAGCAAAAATAAAAGGGATTTTTAAGACCTAACCATTACTTCTTTTAAAAGGTGAGTTTTTTTGTGGTTTTGTTGGGGTTTTTTTGTGTGTGCAGATAGGACTAGCTTTGCATTACAAAATACAAAAGTAATAACTGTTAATAATATGTGCATAAGTTAATGAAAAGTTGGCTGCATTGCGGTACCATTGTGCGATAACAAAACACAGGTTTTTCCCAGGTCCCCCCTTTTTTTGAAGGCAGGGGGGGATTGCCCCCACTTTTTTGAAATCCTAGATGCATCTCTGTAAAGAGTGTGTGTGTGTGTGTGTGTGTGTGTGTGTGTGTGTGTGTGTGTGTGTGTGTGTTAACTTCTGTTTTTGCTGTTGAAACTGGAGGGTTCCCTGCCAGAATGTCCTATCTCTCTTCTTTCTATGGGTATTGATAGGACTTTCTGGCAGGGAACCCTTGGTTAGTTGTCATTTCAGCCAGTACAGTGTATTTTGAATTCACCTTGTGATAGATACTATATCAGTATACGTTTTCTAATTACAGATTGTGGATTGTGCTTGGGATGGTATCATTCAAGTGTACCAGCCACGTTCCTGCATGCCTCCTTAGTGGTGCTGTTGGCATAATTACCCATTACAGCTGTTTTCAAACTGGTCGAATAGTGGTGTTGAGAACATCATTGACTTCAGCATTGGTTTCAACTGTCAGTCACAGCAAACCTGATATGTTAACTCTTTGACGACGGAGCGCAATTTCTGACACACGATTTCCTATAGGAAATCGTGTGTCAGAAATTGCGCTCCGTCGTCAAAGAGTTAATACAGGAGAGCACACAGTATCATACAGTGCATTAGCATTAGTAAGTGCGCATCTTCCTTGCGCTCAGTTTAGGCTTGCTTTCCTTATGTATCAGTATGTCAGTATTTTCAAATGAGCTCCACACAACTGGTACAGTTGGTGTGTTTCAGCAGCTGGTGGAGTGTTCACATGGTTCAGCAACTGATGAAGTGTTTGACATGGTTGAATGCTTTTGGTTTTTGCCAAGGGAACTGTGCGTCATTTGCTACATATATAACCACCTTTTTTTTTTTTTCCTTTTTTTTTTAATTTCAGTGCAAGTTTGTGAATTTTGTAAATGGAAAGAATGTATCACCAGTGTGCCAGAACTCTACTGTGCTGTATAACTGTCATTGCATTTACATGTACGTTTACTCTGTTTGGCAAGAACTTCTCTCTGTCTCTCTCTCTCTGTCTGTCTGTCTGTCTGTCTCTCTTTCTCTCTCTCTCTGTATTATGTGTTTGTGCATTTTCCTGTCTGTGGCTGCTACCGAATTATATCATCAGTAATTTTCACATAGCAGTTCATGTATTTATTCAATGGTCCATGAATATTTTAATGCAGTTTTAAAAAGTATTTGTGTACACAATAATAATTTGTGTACATGTATTCTTGTGTGAGTGCTTTATGAACTCATGCAGGAACATGCTTACAGTTCCATAATCATTAATGATAATGTTGATCCTAGAACACTGGTTTGTGCTGTTTGGGTATGGCAGCCACAGTTGTTTTATGTGTGATAATTTGTCTCACAACCTAGTCATTTTGATTTACTTTGATTGACTAGTTTAACTGGTATAGATAATTAAAAATGTTTGCTGGGTGGTCTCATGACTGAATCATCTAGTGATAAATTTCCAGTCAGATGCCTATCATACATTTTTTATGAACACTGTATTATTATTAAAATGTATGCATATCATGTCAAGACTGTGATTAAAATGTTCGAATGAAAAATAAATGAACAAAGAAAGAATATGTGTGTATGTGGTGAGGACAGCGTAATAAAACCAATATACTGACATGCTTCGTATTATGTTTGCTCTTTTAATCTTCAATAAACCGAGTTAGATCAGATTTCATGTTGTGGTGGTGTGTCGCCGTAAACCCACAGGAGTATCATATCATACCCTTTACATGCATTTTGACCATTATATATACATAGCAACATAGAACATTATGCAAGGCTGGTCTAGCATTTTACCACTCTGTTTACTTGAGTCTCGGCCATTTAAGTATATGAAGTCATTTTTCATGCAATTGTCTACCGGTATATCAGAAAAGTTAATCCTGGTTTTTAAAAAAGGTTCTCCAGTGCCCGACTACATTAGCTGGCCATGCTTGTGCCAGAATTGAATCTGATGAACTGTTGAGGCAGTTTGGTCTGAATATGAATTAAAAAGAACACGTACAGACAAAAAATTGCGCCGTGTACTGGTATAACAATTTACGTTTTGCTAGAAAGAAAAAAGACTGAAGAAGAAACCCAGCTGTCCAGACTTTGGTGCATGTGTACCCACATGAAGACCCGAGGGGACGTAACTCCCATGTCAATCACCGGGACAACCAGATAACTGTCATGGCGGACACCAGCAAATCTGAGAGCAACGAACAGATCAACGAAGTGGCAGAAGTGAACAGTACAGAAAATAACGTGACTGATTCTCCTGTAATAATTCATTGAGACTGCTTCTCTTGGATTTTCTAACATTTACTCATTATTGTGGGGTTTTTTTTCTTTCTGGCTTTGGGGCTGCACAAAAGCAGTCAGTAGACGAACTTCTTTCATGTGCACTAAGCTTCACCCATTAGTATCCATACTCTCATCCCTATCTTCTCTTCAAAAAGTTACGTGGTGAGACCTGCACAACTTGGGGGGGGGGGGGTGTCTGATCGCTGCCTATCAAGTTCAACTGAGTACACCTATAGAAATGCGGCAAAAGGTTATCACAGAAAGAGAAATCCTGTGTTTATCAATGATTTGTAAAAGCTGAGAAGGGCTTATCAAATAAATTAACTTTTATTTTTATTTTTATCTCACTGTAGTTTGTGTTGGCAGCTTAGAGCTTGCAGTTAACATTCTGCCCATGGCATGCTTCTTGGGAGGGAGAGAATTTAATATAAATGTGTTAATGAAATCAACAAGCAGTCTGTCAGGTGGTGTTTGCTTCTTTTTTTTCTCTCTCTTTTTTTCACACAAACTATACCCCCTGCCTGGCGTAGATAACTTTTTTTGATGAAATAACCAAACTGCAGTCAAAGGAAAGTATATAAGGTGCATGTTTAACTTGCTTGAACAAAGTGCGACATATTTTCTCAGTTCACTAGAACATTGACAGTAGGCTGTACACCTGATGTGGAGAAAATTTTTCAAGCAGGATGAAACAGAAGAACACACACCAGCAGAACCACAAGAAAACTCAGCCCCAAGAGCTGTCAGTGATGACACTAAAGAAAATGCTGGGGAAACGGAAGAAGAAGAAAAAGATGTCAAACTGGAGGATGGGAAGTCAGCCTCAGAACCAACTTTGAAATCCCTCTACCAGTTCCGCAGCCGACCAACACTACCTTACCTGCTAACAGAGTATGGGATGGAGGACAAGGATGCTCCAGTGTTGAAGGTAAGCAGCTGACTGAAGTGTAGTCTGCCTCTTGGTTTTGGCAAATAAAGTAGTGGTATGGTAATGTTTGTCATTGAACTAGGTTTTTGTTTGTTTGTTCATTCGTTTGTTTTTTGTCATTGTTGTAGTTGATGTGTTTGTTTGTTGTTGTTTTGTTGCTGTTTTTTGAGGGGGAGGGGCTCTTTTCTTTTTTCTTTTTCTCTTTTTATTGGGAGGAGGGGGTGATTGTACTGCTTGGTTTGCTGTTGGGTTTTTGGTGTGTTTTTTTTTTAATTTGGTTTGTTGTTTGGGGTGTCTTTTGTTTTGCTTTGTATTTGTTTTGTTGTTTTGGGTTTTTTTGGTTTGTTTTGTTTTTGTTCAAAGGGGGGGGGGGGGGGGGGGGTATAATTATTATCTTGGAAAAGTTTCAATTTTTACTTTCCAAAATGTCTACATTAAATGCTTTTTATAAATTTATTAAATATGTTTGGGGGAAAGGTGGGGGGTGGTATGATGGTTGGTTGATTTCTTTTTTCTCGTCATCCATTTGTTCACTGAGAATTATTGCTTGCAGAAGAAAGAGCAAAAGAAAAAGAAGAAATCTTCCTTTGGAGATGACTCAGGGAGAGATCCAGAAAAAGACAGACAGAGAGAAGAGGTAGGCTTGCTTCAGTTTGCCAAATGCCCATGGTGTTTTATCTAGTCAAAAATTTGCAGAACATAATGTACCAGTAAGTAGATATGAGTCCTGGGCACTTGCTTTCAAGCACACAGGTATTTGAATGGAAATCCAGGGCCTGTAATTGTTTGCTTGAGAGTGATCAATCCATATTGATCAAGTAGATCATCATGAATATAGTGCACCTTTGTGCAGATATTTTGCAGGAGCAAACTATTGTATCAAGATTGTATCTCCTGGAGGTTCAAGAACACCATCATGTGGATGTAGAAGGCAAACAGTATGCGCAGTGCATGGCATTAATGAAAACTTTGTGGCTTGAAAAACTTCTGAGGTTTTGTAAGGTGAGCAGTTTAAAGTACATGATGTTTATAAAGTGAAGATGGTGGCCTAATAGTAATACTCATCCTGGTGAGAGATTTAATTATCAGTAAATTATTGCAATTGTGTGTCTGGATGCATGATTTTGTCTACTGTCACTATCTTTGGGTGTGTTATCTTACTGTTCTTTGTTCTTTCATTAATTCTTTTTTTTTCTTCTTTTTTTTATTTCAGAGACACTTGCAGATTGTGCAGGACATGCACAGATTGCGTGATTACTATTATGACGAGTGCACAACACTGCTGCAGAACAAAGTTGAGAAGCAACGTCATGACATTCGCCAGCGATCCAATGCCCTCAACAGTAGGCTGGCAGAGCAGGAAGAGGCTCAGGTTGGTTAATTGTTAAGTTGGTTGACCAGCTCAAGTAAATTGCACCAAAACCTGAGCACAGACAAAATACATGACCGGGTTCTCTCCTCCTAGTATGATCTGTCTGTGACATAATGTCTTGTCTGTCGTTATGGACTTTTTGATGTGTAATGTCTTGTTTCTTGTAACAGTCAGTCTGTGATGTAATGTGTGGGAAGTTAGAGGTGAGAATTGTGACAAAGTTTGGTGTGAGAAAGACTGTTACAAGGAAAGAAACAGGACATCATGTGTTAATCAGCATGTTGACTTTTCAGTGATCAGCAACATTGCAACACAGAAAATGCCCATCGATAAGGGATTAAGGGATGTACATACATTTCTCTTCCTTCTCTGCCTATTCCCCCTTTCTCCCCTCACCCCCCCCCCTTTCTGTTTGTGAAATGTGTGTGTGTGTAGGGGGGGGGGGGGGTTCAGTTCTTTGTGATGTGCATCACATGAGAGCGCTCCAGAAATATTGATACATTACCGGTGTAGCATCCGGTCCGGTCCCCCCTCTGAAGTAGTCCCCGGGGGGACCAATTCGTGGCAAAAACTGCTCTATAATGGTCCCCCCTTAGACATCCAGCCTCGTTTTCGACCAGTTTGAGAGGGGGCCTATTTTGGATGCGAGGGGGGACCAAAATCGCCCAGGGGGACCAGTCGAAAACGAGGCTGGATGTCTAAGGGGGGACCATTATAGAGCAGTTTTTGCCACGAATTGGTCCCCCGGGGGACTACTTCAGAGGGGGGACCGGACCGGATCCTACACCGGTAATTCTACAAACTTTCGTATTGTTTGCCTGTTTCAGAGACAAGGCAGCCACAAGGTCAAACGAAGACTTGAACGACATGCTTTGTCTTCAGACAACTCTTTTCTCAAAGACATACCCAAAACAGACCGCTTCTACGTAAGTATACATATAAAGTGTATGTTTTTGTGTGTTGTTGATTACTGGTACATGTGTATACCATTATGGTAATTGCATGGTTGTATGAATTACTGTTGTAAACTGCATTGTCATGGTAGAGCAGAGATGTCAGTTATATAGTTCCTGTCGATGTAATGAGAGCTTCTGATATGTGCAAGTTATTACTGCAGTGGAATGCGTATGTACTGCTAGCATGTTAAATGTACAGTATCTGTGCACATTTATCTGTGTAGTATCATGTTGTGCAGTTATTCTTTTTCCTTTTACATTACATTCACCAACCAAATAGCCGGGCTGCTCATCGGGAGTTTCTCTTCCGGGTCATCCGGCTTTCCTCCCCCAGCAAAAGTGTTATAAAAAAAAGAAATAAAAAAAAGGAAGGATAGGTATTGGGTGGCGCTGCACCACGGCGACGCGCTTCCCCCGGGGGAAGCAGCCCGAATTTCCCGAAAGGGACAATAAAGTAGTTTAAAACAAAAACAAACAAACAAACAAATGCTGAGGACGAATTATATGTATGCATGTTTGTTGTTTCCATTTGACCTGAAATGGGATTTTTAGCATGCTTGTACAGAAGGGGTTAAGATGGGTGGGGATATAGGATATAAATTTATTTAAATTAAAAATTTTATTACCTTTGTGTGGTGGCACACACAGATAGTACAGTTACAGGACAAACTGATCAAAGAGGGGAAACTGAAAACTCAGTCCGACTTTGACAACTTTTGGGAGAACATTCAGAGACCAGAGGTCTTTTACCACTACTTCAAAGTTCACAAGAGTGACAGTAAGTGCATGCTAAGTCTCTTGAGCTTGTGTAAATTAAAGTAAGTGTGTGTGTGTGTGTGTGTGTGTGTGTGTGTGTGTGTGTGTGTGTGTGTGTGTGGTGCAGATCGAGGGATATGTTCCTCGGTAGGGGGGAGGTGATAAGGGTCAGGTGGTTCTGCGTTGCCGTATGTTTCAGCCAAGATATCATGCGTTTGTCCAGTTGTTTTGTGTTGTTTTGTTTAGGGGTTTTTCTTTTTTTCTTTTCTTTTTTTCTGAGGGATGGGGGGGGGGGGTGGCATCAGTTTTGTTGTTCTGGGTTTCGTTTGGTTTTGTTTTCCCTGGAACATTTTTGTTCCCCCATTTTGTGTGATCACATGTATAATATCGTTTCGTGTTTGTGTGTGTGTGTGTGTGTGTGTGTGTGTGTGTGTGTGTGTGTGTGTGTGTGTGTGTGTGTGTTAGGTCCAGGACATGGAGATTACAGTGACAATGCCTTCAGCGATTCCTCACCATTACATGATAACATTTCCAGTAATAGTGTGGATGACCAGCGACCTTCATTTATGAACACCCGATCTCTTTCTCGCATTCCTGAGTCCAAGGAATCTCCTACCTCACTCTTGGAAGAGAAGTGGGCCATCACACAACAACATAAGGTGGGACCCTGTCAAAAAAACAAAACAAAAAAACAACCAGCATCATACATAATTCATATTCCCTTTCCTTACCCTATAAAGTAGCGCATAGCGGCAGCAGGCTTTCACTGCTTCGTCGTCCAGCCCTGTGGTGCCATAAGCATGCATTTCAGTAGAGATGGATATGTGTGCCGGTGAGAAGTCTACATACCATACTATACCATACCAAAAAAGAAAAAAAACAACCAAAAAAAACAAGAGCAACAAAATACAAAAGAGAGAGAGAGAATTCTCAGTGAGATGCATTGGTTAAAGCAGTTTTCCATGACACGTACTCCTTTGTATTGAGGGTTATAGATTCCAACAGAAATTTTGAATCAAGTTAACCAGTTTACAGATACCACAGTCAGAGAGAAGGGCAGGTAAGACTGATCTGTCAAGTAATTCAACAAACCCCTCATGTGGTGGTGGGGATGTTTGTGGATGGGGTATGACGTACGTCCCTACATGGTCCAACCCTTGTCGTGGGGTAGTGGCTTGTGTACCTCAATGACCCAGAGAACTATGCCAGCAGGAGCACATGCTCCTGGCAGGGTCACCCAAGCTGGACAGGTCGAAGGGTAGAGGTCAGACGAATGTGGACCACCTCTCCAAGAGGCTAAACGGGTTTGCGTAGGGTTAACAGCCCTACCTGTAAAAAACACTAAGTTACTGAAGCATCGACAGCAACAAACCGAGACATTCACCTGGGCGAGGAAGGGTCTCCATCCCGGAGACCTATGACGCATTGCAGTGAAAGCCGAAAGGAAGCTGCAAGGCCGACCCCCCTTCTAACACCCAGGACAACAACGAGAGTAGCCACATGGAACATCAGGACAATGTATGAAGTAGGAAGGACCATACAAGTAGCAAGAGAGATGAAGAACTACAAGATAGGAGTACTGGGACTGAGTGAGACAAGGTGGCTACAGACAGGACAGCTGAGATTTTCATCGGGAGAGCAATTGCTGTACTCTGGACACACAGAGGATGGAGCCCCCCACACTGAGGGCGTGGCCCTGATGCTGGCACCGGAGGCACAGCGGGCACTTATCGGCTGGGAACCTGTCAACTCCCGCATCATCACAGCCAAATTCATCACCAAGAAAAAAGACATCAAGCTGAACATCATCCAGTGCTACGCTCCCACCAATGATGCGGAAGAGGAGAAAAAAGATGACTTCTACCAACAACTGCAGACAGTGATAGATAGAGGAGGAGCCAAGGACATGACCATACTGATGGGAGACTTCAACGCCAAGATTGGATCAGACAACACAGGCTATGAGGACACCATGGGAACACACGGACTGGGACAGATGAACGAAAATGGCGAGCGCTTTGCAGACTTTTGTGCCCTGAACCAGCTAGTGATAGGAGGCAGCATCTTCCCACACAAGCGCATCCACAAGGCCACATGGAGATCGCCGGACCATGTCACGGAGAACCAGATTGATCACATCTGCATCAGCCGGAAGTTCAGGAGATCGTGGCGGGATGTGCGCGTGATGAGGGGTGCCGATGTATCATCAGACCACCACCTTCTTGCAACAACATTGAGACTTCGGCTTAAGAGGCACACCAACGCCAACAGCACACGGACCAGGTACAACGTTGGACTTCTCAGGAACACAGACACACAAGCAGCATTCCGGATCAGCCTTTCCAACAGGTTCCAGCCACTGCAAGACCTGATAGAAGACAGTGAAATGGACATCGAGACACAGTGGGAACACAGCAAGAAACTCTGGCACGACACATGCGAAGAGGTCCTTGGCAAGAGAAAGACCCAACATAAGGAATGGATCTCTGCTGATACCATCCAGAAGCTGGAAGTTAGGAAAGAGAAGAAAACTGCACTGAACACGAGCCGAACAAGAAGAGCTAAGGCAAAGGCACAAGAGGAATACACAGCAGCTGACAGAGAAGTGAAGAGGAGCACCAGAAAGGACAAGAGGGACTACATCGACAACCTGGCCAGTCAAGCAGAGGAAGCAGCCCGACAAGGGAATCTAAAAGACCTGTACCAGGTGACCAAGAAGCTCGCGGGCAAATTTCAGCAGACAGACAAACCAGTGAAGGACAAGAACGGGCACCCACTGACAACAACTGAGGAACAGCTGAAGCGATGGGCAGAACACTTCAGGGAGCTGTTAAATCGCCCCATCCCTGAAACACCACCAGACATCCCACCAGCTGAGACAGAACTACCCATCAACTGCGACAAGCCCTCTAAGGCGGAGATCAGGAAAGCCATCATGACACTGAAAAATGGGAAAGCTGCAGGGCCGGACGAGATACCAGCAGAAGCCATTAAAGCAGACACAGAGACAGCCGTCAACATGCTGCACAGCCTGTTCAGCAAGATCTGGGAGAAGGAAGAGGTGCCAGCCCAGTGGAAAGAAGGGATCGTCATCAAGCTGCCAAAGAAAGGGGACCTCAGGGACTGCAGCAACTACCGAGGGATCATGCTCCTGTCAGTGCCAGGCAAGGTTCTCAACAGAATTCTACTGGAGAGGATGAGAGAGGCAGTCGACCCCATGCTCCGAGACCAGCAGGCAGGCTTTCGCAGGAACAGGTCCTGCGCTGACCAGATTGCCAGCCTACACATCATTGTGGAGCAGTCACTGGAGTGGAACTCCCCCCTCTACATCAACTTCATAGACTATGAGAAGGCCTTCGACAGTGTAGACAGAGAGGCGCTGTGGAAGCTGCTAAGGCACTATGGAGTTCCCGGGAAGATCATCTCCCTGATCCAGTGCACCTACCAAGACATGAGCTGCAGGATTGCCCATGCCGGCCAGTTGTCAGAAAGCTTCGAGGTGAAGACCGGAGTCCGCCAGGGATGCCTGTTGTCCCCGTTTCTCTTCCTCCTGGTCATCGACTGGATCATGAAGACCACTACAGCAGGCAGGAAAAACGGGATACAGTGGACACTCTGGACGCAGCTGGATGACCTCGACTTCGCGGACGACCTGGCGCTCCTGTCTCACAGCCACAGCCAGATGCAGGACAAGACTACGTGCCTGGAAGCCACATCAGCCGGAACAGGGCTCAAGATCAACAGGAAGAAAACCGAGCTGATGAAGATCAACACCACTGCCAACACACCAGTCACAGTCGGTGGAGAGCCCATCAGGGAGGTGGAGTCTTTTGTCTACCTGGGGAGTGTGGTTGATGGACAGGGAGGCACAGACCGAGACGTCACAGCCAGAATCGGCAAGGCAAGGGCAGCAATGGTCATGCTGAAGAACGTCTGGGCATCCAAAGTTGTCAGCATAAGAACCAAACTTCGCATCTTCAACTCCAACGTGAAGTCAGTTCTGCTCTACGGATGCGAAACATGGAGGACAACGAAGACGATGCAGCAGAAGATCCAGACATTTCTCAACACCTGTCTGAGGCGCATCTTCAACATCCGATGGCCAGAGAAGATCCGGAATGAAGAGCTGTGGGAGCGAGCGGGGCAGGAACCAGTGGCCATGCAGATCCTGCGGAGGAAGTGGGGCTGGATTGGACACACCCTCAGGAAGCCAGCATCCAGCACCACACGCCAAGCCCTGACATGGAACCCGCAGGGGAAAAGGAAGAGAGGCCGGCCTCGCAACAGCTGGAGGCGGGACACTGAGGCAGAGCTATGTAAGCAGGGTACCAACTGGACTGGAGTGGCAAGACTAGCCCAGAACAGAGTGCGATGGCGAAGGGTTGTCGATGGCCTATGCTCCACGTGGAGCCAAGGGCCTAAGTAAGTAAGTAAGTATGACGTACGTACTTGATTCAAAAAGAGCAACCGTTAATGATACCTGGCATTGACGGTTGTTTGTGTCAGTAGAGGTACATGTAGTCCAAAATCTACAGGTTTGAGAAATGGACAAAAGGCAAGTGGAAGGTGGGGTGCTGATCACTAATTAGCATAATGGTTAGGGTAATTCCATCAAGACATGATAAAACGCCAGTGTCCGAGTGTGACAAAGGGTTGCAACTTGCAACGACCAAACAGCTTGCAACGTCCAAAAGCACAAACTCTGGAAAAAAACAACCCAAAAAAAAAAAAAAAAACACCACGGCTCATGTACATCCAGGTGTTGAACATCATTGCCATCATACTAATTTCTATTAATAAGATTTTTTTGTTGTTTCTGGAGGTAATCGTGGCGCCAATTAGTGGAGGTTTTAATCACCTTAACGAAGAAAGAGGAAAGCAAGCTTTAGTTAGAATGACAATCTCACACTACCATAAAACTATCCAAGATGTGTGTGTGTGTGGGGGGGGGGGGGGGGTAGAACCAAAATATTGAATCCCCCATGCACAGTACATTAAATTTTTTGTTAATTGTTGCACAGGGTGATTCAGACGCCACTCTTTGCAAGCTTGAAAATGACGATGTCTTGGGAAATGTACTTGATGCAAGGGAATCAGACACATGTATACTTAATTATATGTCATCGAAGAGAAGAAACCGGTTTTCTGAAGACACTAGGTCTAGATCTATGCAAAGCATCTGTTCAGTGAAGGAAAGTCAGCGCCTAGAAGATGATGAACTGGAGCAACCCTCGGATCAGCATGTCTCTGAAATCAACATTGCAAGTACGACAACCAAAGAACGAATGCCCAAAATCGTTGCAAAAAATATTGCAAATACAAAGGACGCAACTCAAAGAGGTACTCCGAAATCTATGAGTTTGAGAAATGGACGTAAGGCAAGTGGAAGATTGGGTGCTAAACCTGAAGCACATACAGTTGTGCACTGGTTTAGTGTTGCGCTGCATGACTTTCAAGTTCGTCTTGCCAGCTTTATGTTTGGTTTTGTTGGTCTTGCTGTTGTTTTCTGTTTGCTGTTGTGATTTTTTTTTTTTGAAGGGGGTGGGGGGGGGGGGATCGAGTCAGCCATTGATGTTGGTTTTAGTGTTACAGCTAGTAGACATTTTGCAGGTGTGTGTATTCATATACATGCGTGCAGGTGTGTGTGTGTTCATATGCAACATGAGGTCTTGAGGGATACTGTTGAGTCTTTTGTTGATGCCATTATCAAACCACCCCCAAGCTTTACCAAAGCAGAAGAGATTAAGAATGAGTCAGTATTGATCACTCAGGACCATTAATGTTTCAACAGCTTCATCCCCACATTTCTTGTAGAAATTAGTCTGCTTTAGTTTTGCATGAAACTTGCTGACTGACAGGGTACCAGCACAGCATGGCACGGCATTTTGCTCAATCTTGTGAGGTCAGAGTTGTACAAATGCATCATGCTCTGCAGCTGTCGTTAGGAGCTCAACTGGTCCAAAGATGGCAGACAAGTTTTGACACTTCTGTTTTATAAAATCCCTTCTTTCTTTTTTTAAATCCCAAAATCACCGGTCCCCGTAGCGTAGTGGTTAGCACTTCGCACCATGGACTGGGAGATCCGGGTTCGAGTCCCAGCCGAGGCAAGCGGGATTTTTTCTACCTAGGTCTGCTCCTACCGAGAGTGGGCGCGCCATGGGCCCAATGGGGAGGCTGTTGCCACACAGCCGAGATTTATCCACTTCACGGGTGCGACTTTGGGGGTGCTTCCCTTGGTATGACACGTCTTATGATGTGGATAATTACACGGCCGGCACCACAGGTGCTGTAGATCTCGGACCTGGTTAACACATGGATATTTATGATAGGAAGCGTGGAATGCGGCCCTGTCACGCAGTCCCAAACCACACGGACCTCCATAGCATCATGTTACCATCATCCTCATCTCCATCATCATGTTTTATCATGCATGATAAAAATTGCTTTCGAGCCCTCCCTGGATTCCACCCATGACCTGGGGGGAACCCCACTGGTGCTGGCAAAAGAGCTGGGGCAGAAAAAGAAGAAATCCCCAAATAGCATATATATACTGAGTTGATTGGTTATTACCAGCTTTTTTATTTCTTCTCCATGAGATGGACACATTCCTGCACACAGTCTTTATGCCAGATTAGATTCTTGTTTCTACGAACACATGAAAACAGTCACAGAAAGTTTCCTTCCTGGTTTAATTCATTGTTATCTTTAGTATTGTATATTGTAGATCAGATTTGATTGTTTGTTTGTTTGTTTGTTTGTTTTTCCCATTTATTGCTAAACATAAACAAAACTGTTCATGTTTTTTCCCACTTACTTCACTTCAAGTAGAATGCAGCCTACGGTACATCGTTTGAGAATGTTTTGCAATGTCACATTTCTTTATATGACAGGTTCACAATCTCTTATCATTATGCATTACATGTACTGCATTTTAATGATGAAGTCCATAAACTGGATGGCAATGACTGTAGTACATTATGGTGGTACATTAACAAGCAGACACACAAACATTTCCTTTTCTTATTTATATAATTTCTCTATATAATTGAATCATGCTCGGGTCGTGAGTTCGAATCTCACCGGCTGGGGCCAGATATTTGTGCTGGCCTTTTTTCTCGTTGCCCCGTCTTTGATATCACCCTTATGTGGTGGAAAAGGACGTTAAACTCCCAAACACCCACCCACCCTCTTCTTTGAATCTGAACAGGCAGTAGAGAGGCAGAGACGGAGTTCATTCGCAGGGCCCAAACCACAGGCTGCTGCTTCACACAAGTCGTCTTACCTTCAGGACCTAGAGAAACGTTTTCCAAAGGTATGACTGAAATGTGTGAAAGGAGTGAGCTGATTGTCACGTTTAATTTTCTAGTGCAGCAAACACCAAGTTGTTTTCAGCGTATTTTTCTCTCCAGCACACCATAGTACAAGAAATGGTAGTTTGTTTGCTTTCATTAGTGGTAAATGAAATGTTAGCTGCCAGTACAGTGTATCAACAAACCACCCCTCACGCCCCATTCCTCAACCACCGGCACCACCGGGCCTTGTTATTTGGAAAATCAGACCTTTGAGAATAATTTCAGTCACATGTTTTACATCCCTCGCCTCTCGTGGTGATTGAAGGAAGACAATTCAGTTCACCATGTTGGGGCGGTCGGTGGTCTAGTGGTTAAGAGACCTGTCACCAATGCGAGAGGTCAGGGGTTCGAGTCCCACTCGGGGCAAAGAATTTTTCCTTCTCGTATGTGACACCGTTCATTCGGGCCGATCGTCGGGGGTTCTCTCCGGGTACTCCGGCTTCCTCCCCCTCTGCTTTGGAAATGTTCAGCCCACCAAATTTGAAAAATAAATGCAATTCTAAATTCCGAAATTTAAATAGCTGAGCTGACCCTTCGCACCACGTGATTGTAATGTGTTTATGTCCGGTGTGTGAGAGAATGTGTGTGATTCACGTGAGCGTGCGTGTTGGGTTCAGTTCGCGGCGCTTTGAGCCGATTCTTGAAATTGGGTAAAGCGCCTATATAATACTCATTATTATTATTATTATTTTGTTCTTGAATGGCATTTCTTGTCACTCACAGAGTTCAACAGCAAGTAAGTGTCATAAAATGTAGTGTACAATCAATAAGTAATTAATATACTGATTGCATAACTGGGTATTTTGTTGTTCTTTCTAGCTGGAGATGCCCAAGCTACACTGCTTCACCATGGAAATGGGTCCAAAATTTAGAGATGCTAAAGAGGTAAGGCCATGTGAAGAAAATAGATTTCACACTAGAACAGTTGTGTTTACTTTTTTTGTTCATTTTTCTTTTTGTAAGTGTTAAGAGCTTGTGGAGGGATAGGCACCGATATAAGTACTTGTTTTTGTTGTTGTTGTTGTTGTTGTTGTTGTTTTTAAAATATATTTTCAGTTATTATGATTAACTCTTTGACGACGAAGCACAATTTCTAACACGCGATTAGAAATTGTGCTTCGTCGTCAAAGAGTTAATGCTTTCTACAATGACCTGAGATTCGTGCCAAACATTACTGTGCTAGTTCTCTGAAGGTGTTGTTCAGGGATGGCCCCCCGACAGCATCTTCAGTTCCTTGAAAGAGTACGTGCAACATATTTCATAAAATATAGATTTGGACATGCACTGACTTCTTATATGTTTATTATTTAAGTCTTGGAGCCTGTTTCTCATTTAAGTCACATAGATTCTTAATATATATTTACATTCTGTTTTATTGCAAGCCTTTTTATTTTTAATAGCCTGGCAGAGAAGGACCTCGCCTAGCTGCGAAATAGTCTTTGTAGCTTGCGCGTCGTAAAGCCCTAAATAACTAACATCTGCACTGACCCTACCAATCATATGTCTGACGTACGCTAGCTGCCTCGAGCCCCCACAGTCACACCAAGCCGCCATCATTTTCGCCTCTCTTCTTACCACAGGAGTTTTTAGTTTAGTTTAGTCCTCTTTATTCCCTGGGGAACATAGGGCTGCAACCACACTCCGCCAGCGCACTCGGTTCTGGGACGCCCTCTTTAGTTCGGCCCACGTCGTTCCGGCGGCCTTGGCTTCAGCGTCCGTACTCCTCCGCCAGGTCTGCTTCGGTCGGCCCACTTTGCGCTTTCCCTGGGGGTTCCAATCAAGGGCTTTCGCAAAGTGTGTCCGATCCATCCCCATTTCCTTTTCTTGATCTCCTGCTCGATGGGGACCTGTCTTGTTCGCTCCCAGAGGTCTTGGTTGGTGATCACCAGTGGGTATCTGATGTTGAGAATGTTGCGGAGGCATCTGTTGATGAAGGTTTGCAGCCTGTGGGAGCCTGTCTTGGTGGTGCGCCATGTCTCCGAGCCATAGAGTAGGACCGACTTCACATTTGAGTTGAAGATCCGGATCTTGTTTCGCAGGGATAGGGCTGTGGATCTCCAGATGGGGCGCAGAGTGCGAAAGGCATGTCTGGCTTTGTTGGTGCGGCTCTTGATGTCTTCGTCCGTTCCTCCATCCTTGCTGACAACGCTGCCGAGGTAGATGAACTTGTCCACCTCTTTGATGTCTTCCTGGTGCAGCTGGATGGGGTCGTGCTGTTTGTGGTTGACTCTCATGACTTCGGTCTTGCTGATGTTGATCTTGAGGCCGGTCTTCTCAGCTTCTTCGGCGACTCTGTTCAGCTTCTCCTGCGCATCTTGTTGCTTGTGGGAGAGGAGGGCGATGTCGTCCGCGAAATCCAGGTCCTCGAGCTGTTTGCTGAAGGTCCACTGGATCCCTGTCCTCTTACCGTCGGTGGCTTGCCTCATGACCCAGTCGACCACCATCAGGAAGATTGTGGGTGAGAGGATGCAGCCTTGACGAACGCCGGTCCGTACTGTGAATGGTTCTGTCAGTTTCCCGTCGTGTATTACCTGGCAGGTGGCATCTTCGTACAGCTGTCGGATGATGTTGACAAACTTTGGTGGAAAACCGTAGTGAGACATCAGCTTCCAGATGACCTCCCTGTCAACACTGTCGAACGCCTTCTGGAAGTCAACGAAGGTGCTGTACAGGGGGGTCTGCCACTCCAGGGACTGCTCGATGATGATCGGGGGCCTGCTGCTTTGCCAGGCTCTGCCACTCCAGGGACTGCTCGATCGTGGCTATGTGATCAGTGCAGGATCGGTCGTTGCGGAATCCTGCCTGTTCCTCCCGGAGTGTCTTGTCCAGCGCGGTCTTCAGCTTCTCCAGGATGATCCTGGTGAGAACCTTCCCTGGTATGGACAGGAGCATGATGCCTCGCCAGTTGTTACAGGATGAGAGGTCCCCTTTTTTTGGCAGCTTTACCAGGTGTCCCTTCTTCCAGTCTTGTGGCACGCTCTCGCTCTCCCAGATCTTCCTCAGGAGCGGGTGCAGCATGTCGGTGGAGGTCTGGATGTCGGCCTTGAGGGATTCTGGTGGTATGCCGTCGGGGCCTGCTGCTTTGCCAGGCTTGAGGGACTTGATGGCTTTGATGATCTCGGTCTTGGTAGGGGGGTTGGTGCTGATGTCGAGTAGCTGGGCTGCCGGTGGTATGTCTGGTGGGACTGGTGGTGGAGGCCTGTTGAGCGTTTCCTTAAAGTGTTCAGCCCACCTTGTCCTTTGGTCTTCCTCTTTGGTGATGATTTGTCCGTTCTTGTCTTTGACTGGTCTGGTGGGGTTGTTATTTTTCCCAGAGAGTGTCCTTGTTATTTCGTAGAGCCGTTTCATGTTCCGTTGTCCTGCTGCTGTTTCTGCTTCTTCTGTGAGGTCGTTGATGAAGTTCCTCTTGTCGTTCCTTGCGCTCCTCTTGACCTGCCGGTTGACGTCCCAGTATTGAGCCTGCAGGTCGCGCTTGTGGTCTTGGTCGTCAGTGTGGTTGATCAGGTCTTTCAGGCGTTTCCTCTCTGTGATGAGGTCCCAGGTGTCAGATGTAAGCCACTCTTTGTGTTGTCTCGTCTTCTTTCCCAGCACTTCCCTGCATGTTGCTGTCCAGGTTTCTCGCAGGTCGTGCCAGTGCTCCTCGATTGTCTCTTCAGGTAGTGTGTCGAGAGCGCTGAATCTGTTCCTCAGCTCACATCTGAAGGCGTTGGTCTTGACGCTCTCCTTCAGACTGTGCACGTTGTACTTGTGGGATGGTCTGTCCGCCTGGTCTCTGTAGGCCTTCAGCTTGATCTTGATTGCTGCAATGACGAGGTGATGGTCTGAGGCTGCATCAGCTCCCCGCTTTGCTCGGACGTCCAGCAAGCTTCTTCGCCACTTCCTGCCGATGGTGATGTGGTCGATCTGGTTTACAGTTCTTCCGTCCGGTGATGTCCAGGTGGTTTTGTGGATGGTCTTGTGGGGGAATATGGTGCCTCCGATGACCAGGTCGTTGGTGGTGCAGAATTCTGTAAAGAGCTCTCCGTTCTCGTTCTGTGTCCCTGTTCCGTGTTTGCCCATGATGAGTTCTCTGTCTGTGTTGTCGGTGCCCACTTTGGCGTTGAGGTCTCCCATGAGGATCTTCAGGTCTCTTCTCGGTTTTTTGTCGAGGACGGCTTGGAGCTGCTCGTAGAAGTTCACCTTTTCTTCCTCATCCGCCATGTTGGTGGGAGCGTAGCACTGGAGGATGGTGACTTTCCTGCCCTTCGAGTTGAATCTGGCGCTCAGGATCCTTGGTGACACTGGTTCCCAGGACAATAGTGCTTGTGTTGCTTCAGGTGTCATCAGCAACGCTACTCCGTGCATGTGTGGTTGGCCGTCTTCGTGTCCGGAGTAGAGGATGGTGTCTCCGGAGGTGAGTCGAGTGCGTCCTGGTCCTGTCCATCTTGTCTCACATAGGCCGAGCAGCTTCAGATTGTATCTATGCATTTCTTGACTCACTTGTGCTGTCTTTCCTGTTTCGTATAGGGTTCGGATGTTCCAGGTCCCTATCCTGGCTTTGGTCTTGGCCGTCAGAAGAGTAGTCGGCGCACTGGCTTCCCGAGGGCTTTCACCAGCTCGCGTCATGGGCTCTACTAGAGAGGACTCTTCCTGGACCAAGTTGCGTTGTAGATCTGTGGTTGTAGTTTCTGTAACAGGTTTTGTTTTTAAAGAGTTGGTTTGTTAGCCCTACTCAAACCCCCAACCTGGAGGACCAGTGAGTGCGCTTCGTCTGGCCTCTACCCTTCGACCTGTCCAGCATGGGTGGCCCTACCAGGAGACGAATCTCCCGCCGGCATAGCTCTCGGGGTCATGGAGACACGCAAGCCCCATCTCCAACGGCAAGGATGCACTCATCGATGCTCTTACCACAGGAAGTGTATGAAAAACATGCACAGCAGGGAGATCACTCCACTGAGAAAGAAAGAAAGCATGGCAATGGTTAGCAGCAGTGGAACAAATGAAGATTTGGAACACTATTGGCTGTTAGGACAATAGTCACAGTGCAGCAGTGGGGACTGAAATCGTGTTACAACTTTAGCCATAGCTCAGGCATAATGAGTTACATGTATTATTTATTTGACTTTGGATGGTTTGTCAACATCGGCATATGCCACGTCTGCTACTGTAGTTGGGGATCCACCAAGATGAACAGTATCTGTCCAGGTCATTCCGATGTGTGCATTAAACAGTTCCATCCTTTTTTTTGAGGGCCACCCTGTTCAGATTGCAGTGCATGGAATATGGGAGGGGGGGGGGGGGGGGGGGGGGGGGGCTCCAGTCTGACTGGTGTCTGCAGTATGCATGGACGGAAGGTCATTTGATGACTGCATGCTTACTTACCAGAAATATGCAGCACATTTTTCACTGTTTGAATGTTGTTGGTTTTGTTTTGTTTTTTGTGCTGGCGAGCAGTTAGCGCGTGAACAGGCGCTGCAGCACAAAGAAGACGAGCGGCAAGCAAGAAAGCAGATACACACCAAAATGCACCAGTGTTCCATGGCACATGCTGCTTTTACAAAAAGGTGTGTATCTGGCCCCAGTGCTTCATGGGAAATCCCTGATGTTTTGTTAGTATATGTGCACAGTGTACCTGTGCCAACACTGTTGGGACATGTACATGCACTGAACTTGTTCTTCAGGATTCTTCCCGACTGAAAATGACATTAAACCCTGCAACACATACCCATATATCGCGTGTTGTTACTGTTGTTTTGTTTCTTTTTTTAATGAAAGCACCTAAAAGTGAAAATGTATTACATGTACTTCGAGCTCAATGAATGTAGAGAATCTGACGTATGGATTATTTCTGTGATTGGTATCTGTCTCACAGCAGCATAAACATGACATTGTATTGGACTTGCACGTTTTGGGTGTTCCGGAAAGAGGGGGGGGGGGGGGTTATAACAATGACTATTTCAAAGATATGTATAAACAGTGTTCATCTGAAGCACTTAAACTAATATTAAATTCTAATGCATTCTGGGTATAAGTGTCTGCCCTTGACTTTGCCCTGTGTGTGTGTGTGTGTGTGTGTGTGTGTGTGTGTTTGTGATATCAGACTCCTCGAGAAGATGGATGAAGATGGAATGCCTATCACTTTTGAAGGCTTCGGCTTGTCTGATTTGGTGAGTCCCATGTTTCAAAGGTGTTAGTTACAGAACTGCAGATCTATTCAGGATCTTTGTCTAACCTACACACCAGTTAAACAATATGTGTGACCTCTGCACCAGTGCGGTTGTTTAATTCTAAATATTGCCTCTGAGACGTACAATGCAGCTTTTGGAGCGTTTAAAATTAATTTCTTTTTAGAGAGTATTTTAATTTTTTTACACCAAAGAGATGATAAATGTAACTGTTGGTTCTGCTGGTAGTTATACTTGTTCTGGGTGAGAGTGTCTGGTGGAAATGGTTGTAATAATAAATGATATTACCCATGTTGCATTGCAGATATCAGACTACCGTCACTACTTGAAACTGCCTTCTCCACCTGACACTACTGTAAGACCAGATCCATTTGCTGTGGAGACGTTTTATCCATCTCATGAACAGAAAGCTCTTCCCCCAGTACCTGAGCAAGATAGTACTCCCAGTACTCCCAGCCCCCAACATGGCCGCAGAGGAAGCGGAAAATCCTCCAAAAGGTCCAAGAGCGCCAAGTGAGATCCTGTTTAGTGGTTCTTTTTTTCATTTTGTGTGTGTGTGTGTGTGTGTGTGCGCGCAGCATTTTTGTCCCAGTTTGTCTATATTGATCTACCAGGTTGCTCCAAAGAGAGAAGATTAACACTTTAAAGGATGGAAAAAACTAAGCACAAAATAACGCAATCCTGGTTTCTATCATTTTACTGATTGCCGTTTCACTGAAGTTCAAGCACAATTCGTCTTCATCACATCAGATTTGCTTCATGTCAAACTCACTGCAGAGCAGCGTACTGGTGAAGCAGTACGTTCACATGTGGTCAGTATGTAGTTCCCCTCATGATGAGTTCCATTGAATACTCACAAAAAGAGGACGATTGAAACACTGTTGCAGCCAACTCTCCTAGCTTAGATCTGATTGTACATGCCGGCATGCGATTTACACTGCCCTGTAAACGTAAGTATATTCAGATCCTGCATGTATTTCCTGTGTTTTGCAGAAAGAAAGAAGGCAAGAGTCCATCTGCGGAACCAAAAGTGGAGAAACCTGCACCGCCAGTGCCACTGTCTTTGGAAGAAGTTATCAGCCCAGTTTCACCCGATGTTCCTGTCAAGGCAGCAGTCAGGGTAATAAAATCAGTTCATCATTTTTTTATGTGCGTGTTTGTTTTTCCTGAAGCTCTCTCCCCAGTCCTGCTACACCCATTGCCTCCCAGCCATCACCTCCACCTGAGCCGGCCATTCCTGCTCCTAGCCTTTTTGGCAAGTGATAGTCTTTGTCACTTTGTAGTAGTCTATTGATTTCTTCTCTTCATCTGCATGGATCACCACAAAAAAATCTTATCCAGCATATCGATGCACCTTTTAGTTTCTTGTATGTAGTTCGTTGTTCTGGTTTTGTTGCAGGAGTCAAAATGCTTGAGCACCTTGTGGATCAACTACATGAAGAATGCACCTGTTAAAGAAGTTGAAACGGTTTGAGTGTTGTTTGCATGCCAGCTGTCTGCCTTTGGCTTAAAGTGTTGGTTTCCTGATCACTAATTTACCCTGAAGATGGTGACCGGCAATTTGAAGAGCGCTACAAAAATTAACTTCTGTGTAGTGTAGTGATATGTTCACGGCACCAGAACATATCCTTTTTTCATTGCCAAGCATGCGCGGCTATATTGTTCTTGTTTTTTAAAGCATGTTACGAGTGTCAAAATGTCATGGTCGAGTTTAAGATGTGATAGGCGAGGATCGTAGACAGTGACACTGACTGATAGAATCAGCTACACTTCCATCTAAGAAATATTTTTCTTTTGCTCAGGCATTGTACTTTATATTTCATACAGCATTATTCTATTTTATGCCTTACATTGCAAGTAACTTATCTGCATGATTTGTGTTGATGAGAGCTTAATATTGCATGTAAATAAAGTGTACAGATTTTTCAGCATAGATTCAAGTGTGGAAGAGAGAGAGAGAGAGAGAGAGAGAGAGAGCTGGTTGATCCGACAAAATGAGGAACAGTTACAGTCCCATTGAATATGACCTTTTTCTCAAGCATCTTACATTGAATGCAGAATTATTGCAATGTGTGTTCTGATTTGCATTGATGGGAGTCTCATATTGCATGTGAATAAAGTGTACATGCAGGCATTTTCTGCATGTTTTTGGTGGTTGTTTTTATGTGAATGGTGATCTTTTCACAGTTGGATATTTTGCAGCTCAGGCATGTGTGGAATACAGACACCCTTTTCTGATGCTAGCTTTCCACACTCCAGCATTTTTTTTTTAAGTTTGAAATTTTACTGAATAACAAAACCAATAAAAGTACAAGAGAATGATAACATTAAACATAGAAAGCACCATACAGGTACACTGTACAGATATGATAGTGTCAAAACATATGTACTTATTTGAAAGCTCACAATTTATGAGTACTTTCTACAACGAAAATTTACTGAAGTAACCTTATCACATTTTCACGAAAACCAGCAGCTAATCAGCCCCCCCCCCCCCCCAAAAAAAAAAAGGAAAAAAAAAAAAGGGCAAAACATGAATACAAGAACAACAACAAAAGCACTTATGCATTGCGGTAGATGTGCCATACACCTCTTGTAGCATTTATGTCTATGATCCATGGATGCTCTGGGTTTATACGGTTGAAGGACTTCTGATCAGCATCATGTGTTTCCAACTTATTTTCTTACCTTTACATAAAAACACGTGTGTGTGTGGAAAATTTTTTTTTTCATGTATCAGGCTGTAATACATGCAAATTTAAAGGCTAAAAGCAGCTGCACGCCTTTTTTTTTTTTTTTTTTTAACCTCTGAAGCTGGGAACATAGCGCCACTTGAAAGAAAATAGTTGTTTTGAGCATGTATTAGTTTGAGCATGAGCTGGTACAGCACAGTAAACTTTCCATATTTTCTACCTCATTTTGACCTTACATATAGTTTATACACTTTTCCTGAAAAGCAGCTTCTGTGTGATGTACATTCTATGATCATTATGCTATCGGCTCTCTGGGGTTAAACCAATACGTGTATCACATTTTCACACATGATGCAGAGGTGTGTATGTGGAAAGCTGCCTTGCATTTGCCAAAAGAACTTTGTCAGCATAAATACGCTTTCAGAAATGTAATCTTATGTATATTTACAGTGAAATAGTACAATTATATCTGGCAGAAAAAGTGTCACATGAAAACAGAACAGTCATGTACTTGCACACTACCTGCAACAAAAGTAATGCATCAAATGGACATCTGCAATTTCACGGCTCAGACTGCCTGTGTTCACCATGAAACAAGCAGTAGTTCTTATAGCCCTCACGCAAGAATTAAAACCCGAGGCTTTGTTTTATGCACATCTATCGTCTGAGAACCAAAAAGTGACCTAGCAATAATACTTATGCACTATTTTCACACATGAACACTGATAAACAAAACAAAAATCAAGTATCACAGGAACTTGGTGGAAGTACAAAATATAACAAAGCACACATACTATACTTCATTCCCAGGAAAAACAAAAACAGCAGTTTCAAAGTTTAGCTGCAACTCTTGGCAGCAGCTTCAGACATACAGCTGTCTGCAAAGCCAGTGGCCAAGTCTTCTGTCCTTGTCACAGTGCACAAGAACTGACAATGTTGTTCATATGCCCAAACAATTGATCAAGCAAGAGATTTGGAAATTATACACACAACAGACATGTTTTTGTCATTGGTATAAATATTCAATACATATGATACCTAACGGTGAAATCAAAGCAGCGAATCAAGGGGCAAGGTCAGAGGCTAAATAAAATTTCAAGCTGTCCTAAACTTGAAACCACAACACAATTATCCGTTTATAAAATCTTTTCACCAAGTTTGCTTGGGTTAAGAATTCAATAATTAATGTTAATACAGTGTATCTTGACGAGTCTGTGAAAGTGTTCCATTCCAAAACTGACACCAAGACAAGTAGTCCATGAAACAGTATACAGGAACCCAGTAAAGTTGAACTGTGATTTGGACCCCAAGGTCACTGGCGCCCAGTCTAAACAGAATAGAGCCTGTGCATGACAAGAAGAAGTTTATGAAGTACGAGGACTGCACGGAGGTATGACCACTCTCCGTGCAGATGCATTTAGACCAGTGCTGCTCTGCAAACTATGTGTTTCACAGTGCAGGTGTGTACTAACAGTCACTGATAGAATGGGAGGATAGAAGAAGCAAACTGTGAAGCATGTGGAGGTATGAACACCACATCGAGCAGGTTTTACTGCATCGGACAGGCTGGCCTGCCCCGACGCACAGATGCACTGTTTGTGGCAGGTCGTTTATTATGTACATATGCATAAAATTCAATACACTGGAAACACGCCAAATTGGTGTGACACAATGTGACAGCACTTGGAAGCACACTACTTTTTGCTGTCAGGAGGGCGGAAGGCAGACGAGTTGGTGCTGCGAGCCTTGTACATCAACTGTGCCATGTTGTCATCCACATCTGCGCTCCTCATTTTCTTCTGAAACCGCCAACCAAATAAACGTACATCAGTATCTCTGTAGAGATACGCTATAAAAGAGAGGCACATGTGTCTGAAAGTGTAGATCACTCACAAGACTTTCTATTCTTCTTGAAAGTCAAGCAAATCATCAACACAAAATATAACACAGCTCGTTGAAAAATGATGAAAAGAGAAAAAAGCTTGAAACATTCCTCAGGACATTCCAGATGCATTGATCTTGGATTTTGTATCTCAAAATTTGTTTCTGCTTTTAGGAACACCACGACATGTGTAATATTTACACCTTTTTTTCAGATTTTTTTCGGTTGCAGCCATTTTGCGGCATGACTGGGATGTTCCCTAAATATTGTAACATGGAGCCATGCATGACAAAAAAGTCCAATGTAAATACTCCCCTAACATCCACACACAGAGATGCTTCAATACCTTAAACAGTTTCTTTTCTTTGACAACTGGTGGCATTTCAACCTCGGCACTGCTGGCAGACAACTGGTTGATTCCAGCAGGGTGTATCCGAGGGGCTGCACTGTCGGATTCTTCCATGAGACACATGTCATCTTCTACTTCCTCATCATCACTGTGTGTTCTCCCATAGGTGTCCTGCTCCCTCTGAAATCGAAAATCACAATAGTTCGTATAATCTATCAAGGCTCCCTCTGAAAATGAAAATCACAACAGTTCAAGTGCAGTAAAACACACACACACACACACACACACACACACACACACATGGAAAAGCATGTGGTACACACTAGCTGAAAATAAGTTTAGTAAGGAAACAAACTGACCTGTTGTTGCCGTCCCACCACATTTTCCACACTCTTCACTTTGTTGAACACCTGCCGATACAGCCTCTTCTTGTCCTCTAATCTCTCCGGAGACCTGGAAGAGTGCCTGCACACACGACACACCAACATGTTTTCAGACAAGTTCCCTAATCTTGGGTCTACAATGCATGTTTGTCGTTCCCGACATCTTTACCCACTCTTTCTAAGCACACCCACCTTCCCTCAAAGTAACAAGGGATAACAAAGGAAATAGTGACATTTTTTCTTTTCTGTTGGTGCGTTTGGACAAGAAGGGATTTATGGCAAGTCGAGAGCAGATGGTGCATCTATTTTTAAGATCACCTAAAAATCAAAAAGATTTCTCTATTTGTTTTTGTTTTGTTTCGTTGTTGCTGCTTACATTAACATATTAATAAATAATAATAATAACAATAATAATAAATGGTATTTGTAGGGCGCATTTCTTTAAATAAAACTCAATGCGCCAACCACTCACCAGCACTCACACACATTATACAAACTTTGGACAGACATGCACTGGTGAAACTGACTAGTTGCACAGGAAATTACTGGAAGGCTTTGCAAAATTTCAGATTGCTCTTAAAAACAGACAGTGTGGGCGCATTTTTCAGAAAAGCAGGCAGAAAATTCCAAAAGGCTGGTGCGACAAAACTGAAAGAGCACTCGCCAAAGGATTTCAGGTTGTGCATGGGAATTTAAGAAGGCTCTCGGACAACGAGTGTTCTTTTACATCCTTTACAGTATATTTTAGGGTGCATGGCTCGTTGTCAGATACTATTACACCTGACAGTGACACTAGCAGATCCTGCAGCCACTTGCTGACTTTAGACACTGTGGGAAATGTGCGGTTGGCCGTGAAGAAACACTGTAGAAAATGCTCAATGCAGAACCTGAGAACATCACAAACATAACCAAAGTTTTTCTCAAATCTGCAATTTTGTTACCTGCCGCACGTTTTCTCGAGCCAGCAGAGATGTACATGTACAGTATATCACTTTTACAATGAGTTAAACTACTCACGTGCTGCGCCATGCCAGCCGCTGGTTCATGAGAGCAACACCACGTGACTGGGTGTATTCACCCCTGAGTGCAAGTTCTGATGCAAGCCTTGTTGTGTGCACACCCAGAATGGTGAGATCAGCATCTTGAACAAGCGATAAAACACAAAAGCTGAAGAACATGGACACTGTAAGATACTACAACTGTGTGTGAGTGTGTGTGTTCGGTGCTTGGTTCTTCCCCCTCTTCCATACACACCCACAGTGAATGTTCTGACCATAATTGATGTGGTGTGGTTAGTGGTATGCAAACGAAATGAATTTTTACAGGGGGTCAAATAATTCTTTCAAAAAGAAAGAAGGGCACAAGCTGGGCACTCTCCCAGGAGTGGAGAGAAAGGTGCATAGCCATTACAACTTTGAAGTTACAAGTGTGGGGCTTGGCCATGTATCTTTCTACTGAAGTCAGCTCTCCACTGAGACCTATGAACCAGATTCAAGGTTTTACTACTTTAAATAAGAATATGCTGAATTTCATGAAGCCAAATGAGACTGTACTCATTACATGTATTTTTCTCCAGGGGGGCCGGGGGCCAAGAGAAACTCAAAAAGAAGATGGCACTATGTAATGGGCAACTGACAAAAAGTACAACAGAGCCAGCCAGAGAACTGAATTTCTGCATCCAGGCTCATTAATATTTTCAGCCCCTAGTTTATAATGCCACAAGCAATTCTAAAAGAGCCAAGTATCTTGAAACAGTAAAGTTGTCACATACTTTCCTCAGCAAGCTGTCTGTCACGGGTAACTGGTTTCTTCTGCGTTATGACTCTGAGCGCCTTTGTCCCATCAGTGTCAGCGTAAGTGATCTGCAGCTGGAAAGGCAGCTCTGAGGGAATTATGTCCTCATCCCCTTCACCACCTGCGCTTGAAGTAGCGGCTTCTGGAACTGCATCAGTTTCTGCAGTACCTGTAGCACAACTGGTTCCTGCATCACCACTCCCAGTGCCTGCAGGCATAGAACCACCTGCACGACAAGCGAAAAATAAACTAACTTAACACAGCAACGGTTTTATAATTATGTGAGAAATAGTTTTGGCGTACAATCTCTCCCCTTGTCGCTCCACCCCTTCTAATTTTTTTTTCTTTTTTACCATAAACTTGGCACTTGTATACCCTGCTCCCTTTGGATGCAAGTTGCAAACAGTACTGCTCTCTCACAGAAACACATCACACTGTGTTATGTAAGTTAAGGTCTGTCACCATCACAGGGGGTTCAAGAGCTCATTTTCTAAAATTTTGTGACGTATGACCATGCTGATTATGCAGACCCCCCCCCCCCCCCCCCCCCCAGGGTAAGTGGATCACTGATACTACAGCAAACACCACAGTAGGTGGAAAGAGTGCTGAAACACCCAGAAACAAACTGCTCCACAAAAGGGACCTTAGGCTCAGGAAGACAAGCATCAATTCAGCTGGAAAGCCAAATCAAATGGCACTGAAATCCCGACATTTTTACCTTCCATGCTGGTGTGGACCTCGGATATACGACTCATTGGCGGTTCTGGTGGTGGTTGTCTTTTCTTTCGTTTTCTGACACCGTACTCAAAGGAAATCTCTGTGTCGGACGTCACGTTGCCAATCTCGCGTCTCTCCTTACTTTCGTCATTAGTTTCACTGTTGATGTACCTGCAAGAGTAAAATATAATTTACGCCTTGCAACTTAGTCATATTGTAACTATTCCGAAATGGATTTGCATGATTTAACACTTGAGGCGAATCGTCTACAACTCTAGAAGCCACAGACACTGTACCTTTGCTGCATTAGCAAATGCCGCCCAGCCAAATGCACCTGGACATTCTAAAATAATAACTGCTTCACTAGGTATCCATGCCCATGTGCACTTACTCAAAAGACTCTTGTTACTGATGGCTCTGGCCACGGCTGCCACTGCATTGGAATTGTGTGGACTATCTCTGACCTAGCATAACAACTTGCAGTCTCAGCAGAAAAGCAGACTTACAGCCCTCGGTGCAGGATAAATGTGGCCACCACACCTGTAGCGATGATCCTGTCAGCCAAAATGTTGCTGAACTCCTCTCTCAGTTTCAGAGGATCCACAATATTCACCTGTATTCAGAGAGAGAAAAAAAACATGTCTGTATGCAACCACGCAACATTACTGGTTACTCAGGTAACTATACTAAATCACTCACACACACACGCACGCACGCACGCACACATTAACACACACACACTACTGACCTGTCCCCCAGTCTTTTCAGCCAATTTGCCAAGATGAACCAGCTTGCAGTCAGTCCCTTTGATCGTGATCACAGACACAGACACTCTGCACACCCACACAACAAACTGATCAAATGCTGCCCTCAAAGATGCAGCAGAAAAAACTGTGTGATTTTGTTTCTTCAGGAACAAAATGGAGCTGAGACGTTTCAACCACATAATATGGATCTGATGTAGTAAGACATCTCACTGAGGTGTAACAGCCATTCAAACATACACATCTTCCTCTTTACTTCTAGTGGTCATCCACCAAGCTGTCATTTTTATCATACATCTATGCATCTGTAATTGCTAGGTCGCACCTTGTGTGAACCCCAAAGCTCCACTGAGGGTGACCTACAGATCTAAATCTATACAACAAGCCAACAGCAATCAAATGTCTCTCCATCCTTTTGTCTGTTCGACAGTGACCGCAATATGTCCCTCCATCACAAATAAACGTAGCTCTCTATTTCACCCATCACTTCAATAAACTTGAATGAATAAAAATTCTTGTACATGAGACATAAACAATTTTCATTCAAGTTACAAGCTGTGGTCATCCAACACTTGTGTCTCACCCCTTGGTATTAGCCGTGTCAGCAATGCTCTCATAGAACTCGGACGGGTCTTGATCATCGCCCGGGTTTTCCTGGTCCTCCAGTTTGCCCAGTCCAACATTGGCCTTCCCATCAGTGCAGATGATGACCTTAGACCCTGGCTGATGCGACGCCATGCTGAGGGCGACGACCAGTGCTGGTCCAAGAGCTGTGGGCCCTCCCTCCTCTAGACTGGCAAGGAAAATATGGTATGGTATGGTATGGTATGGTATGGTATGGTATGGTATGGTATGTATGGTATGGCAGACTTCTCCTCGGCGCACATATCCATCTCCGCTGAAATGCTCACAGCGCCACAGGGCTGGAGGACGAAGCAGTGAAAGCCTGCTGCCGCTAACCGCTACATTATGTGCAAACCTCCACCCTGCTATTCACTCTGGTGCGTGTGACAGTATTTCTGTTTACCACGCCACCGGCCACAGCCTACTCTTCTTCGAAAGATGAACGTGGGACTTTTAGCGTGCACACTTGATGTATGTGCGTGCGTGTGTACGCGAAGGCGAGACAGGCACCGTAAACGAGTCTGCACATGGATTTGACTCGATATGGTAATGAAAAATCCCACCATATTCCTGCTCACCGGGGACTCGAACCAGGCAGCTCAGGATCCGAAGTCAGATGCCTTAAGAGTTATACACTGGAACTACTTGGTTAAAGGAAAATGATAAACAAAACAGCTTTCCCAAGACTGAGGAATCATTTCAAACAATTTGCTAACATCTAAATAACGTTCCTACAAGGGTTTAGAGAAGAGTCACTCACGCAAACACTTTTTCTCCAAGTGACTGGCGTGTTTCTTTAATGGCCTTGGCAGCGGGGAGCTCTGAACCCAACTTGGTCAGCTCCTCCACACTCTTCAGTTTGTCACCAGTCACCGTCACCACATCCTGTGTGCCGTCACCAATCACAGTGACCTGAAAGTACACAATAAGTGTATTCAGATAAGTAGTCATTGACTGCTGGTTATTTCTTACACCAAGTACAATGTATCACAGTAAGAAAAGGAAATAAAAATCAAAGTTTTTGTTTTTTAAGTGGAAAACTACAATAAAATTAATGTATCCGCATCTCCTTTCAAACCAGCCTGTCTGCATCACACCACTTTACGTTCTAGATTTTCTTTACAGGATCATATGAGAGATTCTTCAAGTAACAATAATAGGCCCGACAGTACTGGTACCATCAACAAGAAGCTCAAACATAAGAACACCACTTTTCCTTTGAAACGATAACAGATTCCAAGGGCAATAATGATAGACATGACAGTGCCAGCAAAATATAGTGCATACATAAGTCCATTCCTTCTTAGGTACATACATCGCAGTTGAATGCCACAAGTCCGACCCGTCGGTGCGGGTAGTCGCGGCACATTTCCCCGAGCTGGTGGTCAACTGCTGCCTGCACAGCCTGTAGACGTGAGATGTAGGTCACGTCTCTCCTCTGGTGGGGCAGAAACTGATCCTCGTGCGTGTCACTCATCTGCTGCACGCGTCTCAGCTGAGATCCACCGCGCAGTTTCATGTAGCCAGGAACCTGTGGATCACCACAGTGAAAAAATGGGGAACTGAAGAACTTGTGGACAATGTCACAAATCATAATTTTTGTAATAATAATAATTTTTAGGTTTAAAATACATTACCATTAATTACAACATGGTTAAACTGGCGGTTTGGATTCAAAGTCCATTCGCTTGCACCTAGCACCTTACGTTACAGCATATTTGAACGTATTTCATTATGAACAAGTTTTTCTCTGAAACTATGAAATTTGACATACATATCTCTCTCTCCGCCAACATAAAGGAACTATCTTAGGTGAATAAAGAAAAAATGCCAAAAATGGAGGGGAAAAAACACCACCACTAAAATACCTCAGATGTGACACACATGCTGCCTGAGATGTCCACACAGAAGATGACAAGTGACTCATCACGCCCAGAGGGCCCACTGGCAGTTGTTGACAGCGACGGCTCAACCAGGAAAGTGACATCATCAGCCGTTGGCTTTTCCTCTTCTTCCACATCCACAATGTTGCGATTATCACAAAATTCACATTTCCACACCTGACAGGGGAAAACACGTAAACAGTGTGAATTTCATGCCAGCATGGAAATTCACTTTTCTGAATAAGCAATTTGAAGTTGAAGGCAAAATTTTGCATAATGCAGCATCTTCAAGCAGTTTCAAGAATCACAAAATACTCAACTTGCACGACCACACAATGAACTGCCCCCCCCCCCCCCCCCTTACAACTGCTTTTCACACCAAGCATTAGGTGACAAACTCCATACCTTGTCTTCACCACCCTCTTCAATTTTGCTGATGTGAGAGAGGATGGCCTGGCACCCTGAACACATCACCACTTCTCCTGCATGCATAGCACTGGGCGTCTTGAGCGTGTCAAAGCGTACGGTCACCACATTGGTATCAGCACGCCGAAACACCCGCTTTCTGTTTCTACTTCCTGCTGCTGCTGGTGGAACAGTGGTCATCAAGGAAGCTGGAAAACAGTTTAGAAGGTTAAAACTCTCATCCTTTCAAGTACACAAGCACATGCACAGAAACACACAAGAATACACACAAGTCGTACCCGTTAATTTTTTCTTCAAGTGTACTTGGTTTTCAAATTTACTTGATGATGATGATGATGATAACTAGCCATTTCTAGGGTGCGAAACAACCAACTTCCATGCCTGCTGCACGCTCATGGCATCTTTGGGGTGGGGAAAAGTGGGTGGGTGTTTGGAAGTTTTGCGTCCTTTTCCACCAAGTATTGGGCTGGGGGGAAACATTTAAAAAAAAAAAAAAAAGGGGACAACAACAACAAAAAAAGAACCACGAGAAGAGGTGCATCTTGAGGATGTTGTGCTTGAAGGTCTTGACTGTTGCGGAACTTGAACTGGGGTGAACTTACTTGGACGCGCATCAGTAGACTTCCAGTGGTGTGCCTTGCTTCCCCTTGATCGGTGGGAGGATTCGCTTTGAGCCCTCGGAGGCACGGGTGGTGGTGGTGGTAGTGCTCCAGTTGCTGCCATTACCTCTGAATCACAGAGACAGAGAAAGCATTTCAATTTATGCAGTTAGAACAATGTCTGCTCCGTAAGATATCCATCAAGAGAGTGTTTACAGTATTCTGAGATGGTTTCAAATGGAGGACAGTAAGGAATGGACCACAGAAGCAGAAAATACGAGAACTGAGACATCGGATCCTAGTGGGTACTTACTTTACGGGTATAACTGTAGCAGGCTAGTCGCCTATCAGTGGTTCACTGCTGTTGTCACAAGTAAGTTCTTCATGCTGATTGTCATCCGTGTGGGTTTGAGGGCCTTAAACCAGTCTGATTCTTTGACAAACTTATAATGTTGCCTTGCTTTGTCTAGTCTGCATAAGAAACATGGCCAGAACCAGTACCACTGATCAAGGTTCAAGCCCTATGACAACCTGGAGGACCTTTGAAGGACAGCTGCATTTGTGTGCGCAACTGGCATCTTAATTCATCTAGTGAATGACAAAGAAGAAGCCTAGTCTGATCTTAAAGGTGTTTAGGGTGGGTGAGGAGACAATGGACTCTGTGAGTGAATTCCATGCGTTCACTGTGCAGGCTGAGAAGAAATTGCTTCTGATACTGTTCTTGGCAGATGGCTTCTTGAGTTTGGAACTGTGGCCGCGGGCAGTGGATTCGGTGTCCCATGGAAGTAGATCTCTTGAAGTCATGTAAACGCCTCTGAGGTACTTGTAACACTCAACCATGTACCCTTAAGTTCTCCTGGGGCAGAGACTAGGCAGGTCTAGTTTTTGTAGTCGTTCCTCAAAGGTCAGACAGTGAAGTTCTGGTATCAGTTTTGTCACTCTTCTTGGCACTTTTTAAACCTGCTTCTCATCACCTTTACGTTGAAGATGCCAAACTACATTCCCATACACCCAGTGTGGACGGAATGACAATTTTAAAACCTAAATTTATGTTATCAACAAGACTGGAGAGAAACAGAAACTGTGGAGAGAACAGTGAATGAACTGTCTTGAAGTTTGACCTTACTATTACAGTATTAGAGAGGCATATTGTGGTTGAATATTGTAATTATCACAACTGACTCACCTCCACCAGCTGTGGGAGCTGCATCATCCTCTTCATCAGAGCTGGAATCACTGTGGACATGAGTACAGTAAATAAAATGCATCAGGAGTTAATGCTACATCTAGAAACTGCAAACCTAAGCTGTCATACATACATGTATGTATAACAGTATTGTGCCTGTGGATGGTACCAAAGATCTTCTGATTCCAAGGTTTTTGGTGGTACGAAAGCCTCTTTTTGATGAGTCTGGTTCTCACTTGTTTTTAGTAGTACATGTACATGTATCTGACTGCTTAAGTCTTCACACACACACACACACACACACACACACACACTGTATATCAAACACCACCTGCTTGCTTCCGATATACAGTGGGGGGTGGAGCACCGACGTCAATGGCAATAATCTACTTTTATTCGCCCACGGTAGTCGCTATTGGCACAATGAACGTTTCCAATCTACATGTAGCCGTTACTATACTAAGAGAGAGAGAGAGAGAGAGAGAGGGGGGGGGGAGGGAGGGGGGGGGGGGAGGAGAGGGGAAGGAGGGGGGAGAAATGAACTAGACTTATTGTTACGCTCTCACCTAACTTCCATGCCTTCGTTGAACTCTTCATCTGAGACCGCTTCGTAAGCATCAACTTCTGCGCAGTCATCATAAACGTACGGCGAAGCGAAATTCATGTTGTTGTTGTCGGTTTGTCTTCGTTGCGATGCCCAGTTGGTTAATGATTCCCAACTTTCCTTTTTACTGTGCAGACCAGGTTCCGGTACCACTATAGGTGAATTATACGGAGCTGCCAACTCCTGGAAATGACAATTGTGCTCACAAGACGTAGCACGTGAAAAATGTGCACACCCTTCAACGTTCAATTCGCGTAGATCGGAAAATGCGTTCCCTGTGTTATGATCTCCCGGAAGTTACAGACAAGGGCTCATGAATACATTTATACGAGGGTGACTGTGCGCTGAATATATATTAAAGAATTGAAGATGACCGATTATTTAAAGGAAAACACATTGTGGATATATTCTGTTTCATAACGCCGACATATATCTGCTTTGTTCTGCAGATTTTTCGTCTTGAAAAGTCGTGTCTAGGAACTACTTTGCGCGACTGAGAAATTCCGAAAACTATAAATAAAACCCGAGTCATGCATAAAAATAGAAACTGATGCGTGCTGCAGGATATACATGTACCAATACAAGCTTAGGCATAAAGTGCCAAGTCAAAAACGACCGACTTTCTATCACGTAAACTTGCTCATGGCTGCTAATACATACATTACCTGCACGTTTATTTCGCATGGAAAATGAAAGTTTGATAATTATTTTGAATATTACTTCCCACCATTTATGCCAAATCAGCGATAGGCATGTCTCGTATTACACCCTTATACACATTCATTCATCTCTCTAGATCACACTCTCAATGGCACACAGCTCATTGTGAACACACACACACACACACACACTATTAGAGGCTTTGAAACACAAAGCATTTACATTACCATATTTATTTCTTCATAAAGGAAACAGAGTGCGGATGTTGCAAATTCAAACTCAAATCAGTCACAAGAGACAAGTGATGCTGTGTATCAAATCCCTTCAGGACCCCATACACAAATGAAATGGAAGAAATCTGATCTGGCTTAACTCCTATAAAAGGGGGAACAAGTCGCCCACACACTTATATGAAAATGGTGGGGGGGGGGGGGGGGGAACAAAACAACAACAAAAAACTGGTGGTAGGTCAGTTTAGCGACTTTGACAGTTTGAGATTTGTCTTCGTTTTCAGTTTCTTAAACAACAACTGTGAAAGTTTCAAGGCTGAATGTAGATTATAAACTTTTACAATTGAACATATAAATAATACAACTATGCTGTACTGGCAGAATTCCCATGTCATGTTTTGCTACCATTTTCTCAAAATGGCCGCTTTTCAACAGCAAGTTTTCAACAAACATATCTCAGGCCTGCAACAAGCTACAGAAATGATTGTTATACCACACAAAAGCTTACTTTCTGACCTTTTCAGTGATAATCCAGATGCCCCAAATCACCCTTTGTCCACTTTTTGCGGGAGCCTATCACAGTAAGTGTTGTTGATAAAAGAGGTTATTGCAACTGCAGTTTTAAATATATGACACAAAATTAAGTAACACTGTTGGTCTGGTTGTTCCATTATGTAATCTGACACAGAGGTCTATGGAATTTCTTTTGGTGTTTCATCTAATTAATTTGTCTTACAAGGAAATTGAATATGTAGAAACAGACATGCTGCATTATAAGAAGAAATTATCAACATGTATTGTCAATAATTATGTCTGGGTAGAAACAAAACAAAACACACACACACACACAGTGACACACACACAGTGACACACACGCAAGAACACAACTACACACACAGAGCTTACTTTAATTTTGTCAGTTTATGAATGAAGGTCAAGTGTACATAAAAGATTTTTTTTTGCACTGTAAAACAATGCTTTGCAAACACCCCCTCCCCCCCCCCCCCCCCCACACAATATTATGCTCTCTCTCTCTCTCTCCCTCACACACACACACACCACTTTCTGTACAAAGCACACATGTTACAGTGTACAAGTATTTTACAGTCCATCACCCCACTGTACACAAACTCTTCTCTACTGCAGGTGACTGACAGCACTGAACAGGATTCATCCAGTCTACACCATCAATGCAGAGCATCATCCCATGCCATTATAGCCCATCCAACATACTGCTTCCACAACAAATGTTTGTTTACACAGCTGTGCCCCTCTCCAAGTTCTGCTTGATTTCTGCTGTGTACTGCCCATAGAAACGTTCCAGCTTCTTGTTGAATTTCATGTTGCGTTCATTGATGTAATCAATGTCAGCTTCCTCGTCAAATGTGCGTCTCCTGCTGTACTTCTCACGCTTCTCTATCCTGCAAGCATTATTGAAAGAAAAAGTTAACACCAAAATACAACCTCCTAACCACCCCTCCAAAACACAAAAACAACAAAATTACATTTACAGCAGCTAGTACATTATAGGGCTGTTATACAGGCCACTATAGAGTATAGTAATTAGTTACTTCCCATGAAAATTGTCCCCTGAAGTCTAAAAACAAAATGGTACACCCCAAGTTAGGTCCCAATTTTTGTCCACACACTGACCTAGGTATATGTCTTACTACAGTGTAATATGGATTCCATTCTCATTAATTCCCCATACAGGTATGAATATGTAATTTATCGTCGACACCATTTTCAGTCCAATGTTTGTACCATTCAGGTATGTGTCCTTGACCACATTGATCCCATTTTAGGTAATCCTCATTGAGTCATTATTTCCCCATACAGGTATGAATATGTAATTTATCGTCGACACCATTTTCAGTCCCATATTTGTACCATTCAGGTATGCGTCCTTGACCACATCGATCCCATTTTAGGTACCCGCTACACATGGAACCCAGTCAAATCCACTTACTGTTTTTCCAGATCTTTGACCATTTTGTCCACATTCTCTTCTGGGTCTTTCCTCTGGTGCAGGCCAAGTGTGTTTGCAGATGCATAGAAGTCATCACCCCTGGTTATAAAAACAAAATTACCTTCATCATTGTGTTTATGATATGGTAAGGCTAGGCTACTGGTGTGTGAAACAGTATGTCAGTATCAGCTGCTAAGTACATGAATCCTACACATTACTTAGCTGTAAGTTACACTGTTCATTTGAAATGTGATCAAAGAGCTCATTTTGCTACATGCACCTGGCCGAGCCCTTGCATATTTTAGGAATAATAATTAAAAAAAAAATTATAATAAAGACTTATCTCAGCTGCGGCTTACAATGGTAAGAGAGCAAACATGTGTCAACATGATGGGCAGGAGCCACAACATAACCTTTCATACACCCAATGCATTGTTATTCTTGCACACTGTGTGCGTGTCTCCGGATTAAATGCTGACAAGAAGCACAGCCATGCTTCAACTCGAAGAAATTGATGCGCTCATAAACTAATGAAAACCACAGGACACACTTAAAATACACACATTTTCTCTCTCTGTCGTTCATACTGGTGCAAATCCGGCTTCATCTGTTTTGTCAGCCTCTGGTACTGTCGGTGAGTTGCCTGCTCGTAATCTGCACACAGGAATGTCCATCATACAACAACTAAACAGAGCTGAAAAACACCCTGTCGACTGGTTATCCAAAGCTTTTTGTTTCAATTCGTTTTTCTCTTTCCCAGTTTTATTGAAACAAACAAACAAACAAAAACGTGATTTGAATGTTTCCTAAACTGAACCCCCCCCCCCCCCCCCCTCCTGTGTTTTTTTTATTTCAGAGAGGAGATCACACAGGCTGGTGGCAACGTACACATGTATAAACTCATTTAAAATTATATAAAAAGTGAAGAAAAAAGAGCAGAACAACACACTTCTGCAAGGAGAAGCAGCCATAATTTCTACTACGGCACAATAAAAGGATGAAAATAAAAGAAATGATAACACTAGTTTTGCGCGAACAGTACATTTTATCTTCTCTTCATCCTAAACTTGTTTTCGGTCAATGAATGTCAGATCACAAAACATAGCTTGCACCTGCAAATCCAGTGTCTGGATTCTTCTTCTTTTTCTTCTTCTCCCACTTCTCAACCTCATCGGCACCATAGTCTCGTAGTTTCACAAGGTCAAAGTCTTCCCCTCTTTCCTCACACTCCTGATGACAGAAGACCATGATCAGGAACATACATATATATATATATATGTATGTACAATGTAAATACAGACCAAATCATCAACTTTCCTATCTAATCCACAACTCAGGACCAGAAAAAAAAAATACTAGTAAATCAACTCTTTTTCCTATTAAAAAGTATTATTAATCACTTCTGCTATTCAGTTAAAAAGAACAATAGATACATGTACCACATTACCGGTATTTGAAAATGCACAGTCAGCAATGCCAAACCAGTAAAGAACCTCGCCAAAAGAAAAAGCGGTGGGCATGCAGATGATACTTTTTTTTTCTTTTTCTTTTTTAAATGCATGTAACTGTGGCACTTAAAACTTATTTTTATACAAATTGTCCAAAAAGCAAACAAAACAATAGAACTGTAAGGAACTCTGAGGGCTTCAGTTAAAGCTGAGCCACGAACACCTGACCAAGCTGAGAAACATTTCAATTCTCCCATGCGTATATAGCTTGTTGTATAACATTTTAAGTTGAAAAAACAGATGTTTATCAAGTTTGCCAGGTTCCCCTGGGTAAGTAAGACAGATGATCATACCTGTCTAAGTTTCTCCTGTTCCTGCTCCCACTCTCCTCGCTTTCTCTTTGCCTCAAAGTTACCAGGGCGTTTCTTTCGCTCCTCTTCTGCGGCAGCTTCCTGGTGGTTTAGTTTCCGTGCTTCGTTCTGCAAGTCAGAATCAAAGATAAAGACAAAACTCTAGGTTATAATTTGTCTTAAAAATAAAATTCTGTCAAAGCACAAAAAAGGCAAATTTAGTCAAACGTTCATTTATACACACACTCAGAAGATCAAAATGATTATTAGCGATCCTATTATTCATGGTTAGACAACTAAACTCTTTAAAACTTAATTTCAATTACATTGTTAATATGTTACTCTGGCCAGTTTGCAACTCTGGTTTCAGGTTTCTAAATCATGTACAAAACTAATTACAAAATGAAATGCCCATTCTTAACAATGTAAGACTAGAGTGCTTGCAATGATTGTGAATTAGACAAAATTTTAGCTCACCATCTTCAATTCCAAGTCCCGGAGGCGATTGAGCCGTGCCATCTTTGTGGCAGCTGAGCCTGAGGAACTACTTGAAGCTGAAGGGCCAGCCTTTGCCTGAAAAAAACACCACCACCAATTTTGTTTAAGGAAAATGGAAAGCATTGCTTTCAGTTTTATCTCCTACAATTACAAGACCTTTTTGTATAGCTCAAGGGGTAAAAGAACTAATGAGACAGTAAAACACTCTGGAGAAAAAACTCAAAGTTTAACTTCTTGTTAGGATTTAGGTTCGACTATGTTTAGTTTGGTTTAAAAAAAAAAAAATGAAACAAACGAATGAACAATAAACCATATTTCACAGTGAAGAGTCGGAGCAGGCTTAATATTTCTATTTCTCGTGTTACACTGTGTAAGAAAAACTGAGTCTGAAAGAAAGAGAGAGAGAGAGAACGAAAGAGAAAGATTCGGAGGGGAGGCGGTGGGGAGGGGATGGGGGGTAGGTAGCCACTGCACGAAGCCAACCTCATCTCAAACTCTAATCCTGGTGCATCATTCTCTTCTCAGCTGCCAGGATCAGAGACCAATACACACAGACCTATCAATCTGTGATCTCGGTTTCCGCTGATAAAACGTTTGCCAAGTTCGTTTGGTTTGGCTACCTGAGTCTGACAGCATGTCGTTTCGCATCATCCCCATCACTACTGCGTAGAATAGTAAAATACTGGGTAAACTTTCTTTTTAGGTACACAGGAAACATAAAACGATCTGTGCCGATTCCTGGTAGGGCAGAATATCTGTGGGACAGAAAACAATAAAAATAATGCAGCACACAAACAATACTTACAGCCATCTTGAATTTTGCAGAGTTTTGTCCCCTCGTTTATTTGCTGAATGCATTCAAAGCTACTGAGGTACGAAACGAAAAAAAAACTGTTACCATTCTATTTGATATCGTCGGAGAATTTAATATGATTTAACAAAGAAAACATGTCTGTGATATAGTACAAACAAAAACGCACCAAACATTCGCGAATAAGCAGATTATTGGTAGCTTTGCATGTAGCGGTACTAACCAACCAATCAAATTTCGCCTTCTGCCATAGCAACGTTGGTTACTGAGAGGACAGCTATGGCGACTATGGCCAGAAAGTTCATGGGATAATCGATGAGGTGACCACATAAAATGTAAACCAAAATGTCGGAATCTTTGCAGAAGATCTTGGCTGATGCCAAGGCTGGAAAATATTCCACGATCCAGGCATTGTCGGAAGATGGTGAGTGCTTTGTAAAGTTACTTGCAGGTGCCCGTTTGGGTTTGCTGCGAGGGCACATTTTACCAAACAAAACTCGCCTGATCATTTGCACCAGAAACTGTAGTTTTAGTCATGTTTATAATATGAAATTAACACAGCTGTGGCAGCTTGGAGGTGATGTCCAGGAAGTAATGGGTACGCGCTTTGGACATACTGTCAGTTATTTTGGTAGCAGTGTTTGCGGGCACCTGGGTCGAGTGTAGGTTGTGCTTGTAGCTGTCCAAGTGACTCGCTGATTTTTTTTTTTTTAAAGACAAAAACGGAAAATTATTGCTCCTGCAAACCAAAATTTTAGGCAGTTTATCGTGCCCTAACCATGACTTTTTTTATTTTGTTTTTGGTCATATTCCTGTTCTTCAAGTCTTATAGTTTGAGGATTAAAAATGGTAATGACAAGTTACGTTCATGCACTTATCCAGCTGGAACTGAGCCCTGAATCTAAATTCAGTGCTGTACTGACCCCCACCATCCCTCCTCCTCCCTCCGTCCCGTATCAGTCTTCTTCACTTTAAAGTGTTCAGAGAGGAAATAGGTCGTAGTGAGAATTTCAGGATCCTGGTCATATATTTTTAGTTACTAGTTGTGACTTAGTGCATGCACATACTTGCAACCATAAAGGAATTATATATATATATATCGAGAGAGATAGAGAGAGAGAGAGAGAGAATAGGAACAAAGGCATCGCTAAGGCAGAAAACATGCGCTCAATCAGGTCAAGTTGAAAGTAGGGGAAGTTAGAGAGAAAGAGAGAGAATGTTAAAAAGGATCAATTTGCTCTCTTTTACAGATGTTGCAAGTGTGTGGGAAAGCGTTTCTTCATACATTGAGAAACAGATGACACAGCAAAGGGTATGGATACATGTACTTTTCTCGTTTATGTGTGACTGGTAAATGTTTGTGATTTACATGTTTGAACTCCAGTGTGTGTGTGGGCGTACAGTGTACTGGTACATAGACACAGTAACAAATATTCGAAGTGTGACAACAGACATGCGAAAGGACATTCCTTCAAATGTACATGTATCTTTCTTCTGTGTTTTTTTTTTTCTTTGTTTTGATTTTGGTTTGTTGTTGTTGTTGTTGTTATTGTTTTGGTATTGCTAGTAAATAGTTGTTTTGTATTGTGTCTACATTTAACAAGACAGTTTGTAATACATATTTATTACGTCCTTATAATGTGCTGATAAATGTATAGTCATACGACAGCAGAAGAAACCTGCTATATTATATATATTGCACATGATTATGAAACATCCTACAGTAGCTTTGCAGTTCCTGTTGTATTGTTGCAGGGTGTGCAAATTCCCAACTTTGGAACATTTGCGCTGTCTCAAAAGCGTTTGGAAGTGGGCCAGAACAAGTTTGTTCTGCTGCAGAGGCCAGTGTTCAACATCTCTGAAAAGTTTGCCCAGAATCATGGACTTCAGTTCACCAAGTATACTGTTCCAGGTAAACAGCTTTGACTAGTAATTAGTAGTGACTAATGAGTGAAAATAAATAGAATTACAATAAAACAATGAAAAATAGTGGCACAGACCTGCAATCCATATGTATATAATTATGTATTTTTGTCTGGTGATTATAGACCACGTCACATCATGGAATATAAAAAAATTGCTTTTGTGTAATTGTACCTTTGTTTTGCAGTGCTTTTTATTATTGTGTGATACAATTTTAGTTATTGTACGGACTACATCAGACACTATGCAACACATCATGTTCCTAAATAATGATTGTAATAGTAACAACAATAACTCATCAGACTTTTTTTACAAGTACCAGTTTTCATTGTTGCTGTTTTGTTCTTTTTCTTTCAGGGCATATTCCTACACCATCTCTTAACTTCGCCGCTCTGTCTTTTGAAACACCATTTGATCGTGATACAGTCGACAACTGTGTACGAGAGATCATCAGCTCTGTGTCCCGCGCGGTGGCAGGGAGGCGAAATGTTGAGCTGGCATTTGCTGGCATTGGCCGACTGCAGATCCGCGACTCACGAGTGAAGATGCGGTTTTATAAAGAGTTTGTCAACCAGATGGATGGCACAGGCAACTTGTTAGAGTCCATGCAAAATGTAAGACAGTTTGCTGTATTTCCTAACTTGAAGAGTTTCTGAATGTTGCTTCCTGCATGGGTTTACCCAGTTTGTTACAATGTGACAACAACAAAAAGCAAATTGTTTGCAAAAGTGGGTTTTAGTGGGCAGTTCCGGCTGGCACATCATCAGTTAGATTCTATATGAATTTATTTATAAGAAAGCTGTGTTTAATAATTGTTGTAGGTAAGGCTGTCTGCTGGCTGTGTATCTTTCTGTTCTTATGTGTGTCATGTGAAACGGCCGGACACTCTGAGAGTTCTAAATACTGTAATGCTGTAAATAAGATAAAACTTTTTATCAGAGTGTAAAATATTCTGTCATTTGAGACTTGCTTGGTTTGTTTCAGCGTGCTGGCACTGTTGACTCGGTGATGTCAAACCGTCCTTTCTCCAGACCAGGCACCAGTAACACATTAGTTCTTCCAAGGTTTGTCTTGTGCCATTGTTTGTTTCTTTGTTTGATTTTTTTGTTTGTTTGTTTGTTTGTTTATTGTATGGTGTCGTATTGGACTGCCTTTCCCTTTACATAAAAAATGCATGAGCACAAGCAGACAGCTGCATTACACCTTCTTCAAGGTTTTTACTGGTCCATTTACTACATGTACATATCGAGTGTTTTCTGCCAGAACACACAGTCTCTCTTCTTTCTGTCTGTATCATTAGTACCTTCTGGCAAGGAACCCTTGACGTGTACAGTAAAATAATTGTATACCCACATTATTACCCGGAGCACTTGCACCTATGTTATTGTCATTGTTTTTCACCTCAGTGGCTATTGCTGCACCTACTGCCCCAGCTACTGACCACTCATACTGGGTAGGTTTGTCGTCTTTCACACAGATCTCATGAATGTTTCTTTATCTCCATCAGGATTCAGCCAGGAAACACTACCAGTAACAACGCCCTTCCACCACTGGCTGAGCAGGATGAAAACCCTGCCCCCATGCCATCTCCAGCACCTGGCGAGGGCGGCACTGCAGAAGACATCGTGAAACACATTCCTGATAAGCCCGAAGGCCCCGAACCGCCAGTCCTGCAGGAAGAAATGGAGCAGCATATTGCCACAGATGCCATCCGAACAGATGCCTTTGGGGAGCAGGAGGTGGGAGACACAAACACCCAGCTGGCGGCGGAGAACGTGCTGACTGAAGAACAGATGAATCAGGAGCCTGTAGATGTCTACATGCCCAAGGGTGTCATGGAAGACATTCATGGTAAGCATACTTGGATTGTTATGTTTGTTTGTGTGTGTGTGTGTGGGTTTGGTTATAATTTTTATTAATTTTTTAAATTATTGTTGTTGTTTTTTTGTTTGGGGGTGGGGGATGTGTTTGTGCATGTGCGTTCGTGTGTTCATGCATGCATATGTGCATGTGTGTGTGTGTGTGTGTGTGTGTGTCTGTCTGTCTGTCTGTCTGTCTGTCCATATGGTCCTTGTTGTTATGCCAGCAGAGGACAAAAGCTGACAGAAACAAAATTGGTTGAAAGGACCGGCCCCCGTAGTGTAGTGGTTAGCACTTCGGACCATGGACCGGGAGACCCGGGTTCGAATCCCAGCCGAGACAAGCGGGATTTTTCCTACCTAGGTCGGCTCCTACCCAGAGCGGGTGTGCTATGGGCCCAATGGGAAGGCTGTTGCCACACAGCCGAGATTCACCCACTTCACGGGTGCGACTTTGGGGGTGCTTCCCTTGGTATGACACGTCTTATGATGTGGATGATTACACGGCCGGCACCGCAGGTGCCGTAGTTCCCGGGCCTGGTGAACGCCGGGATATTTATTACAGGAAGCGTGGAATGCGGCCCTGTCCCGCAGTCCCAAACCACATGGACCTCCATAGCATCATCTTATCATCATCCTCATCTCCATCATCATGCATAATAAAAATTGCCCCAGCCTTCGAGCCTTCCGTGGATTTTGGGGCAGCAAAAAAAAACAAAAAACATTGGTTGAAAGGATAAAAAACATGTACAGTGCATGCTAATAGCTTTGAACGGCTAGCAGAGGAAAACTATAGCCTTTTTCCTTCCTGGTCATCCTGATCTCATGGATCAAAGTTCACCTGCCTTTTAATCAAACTGCTAAGTGGTCATGTTGTGCAGAAAAGATTGACTGCAATTGAATAGATCGAGCTTTTAGTCCTGTACTCGCCTCCTAGCTAAACCCATTTTCAAAATAAACAGCCCGAGGGAAAACAATGACAGGCTTGATATGGATTATTGATTGGGGGCTAAGAGGTCTTGCAGTACAAGCAAGGCAGATGAATGGATGAAAAGGGGGAAACAAGGTGGGGTCGAGTGGTTGGTAAAGCGCTTGTTGATCACAGACATTGTTTTTCGTCTGTAGTAGTTCTGCTGGTTTTGTTTTACTTTTTTTCTTTTTTTTTTAAATACTCTATTTTCTTTATTTAGTAATCTTGTGATTTTATGCTTATATTCACTGTTAATCGTACAAGTGGCTTTTTCCTGCAGTGGTGGCTTGGATGTGGAAATTCCATTTTTATTTTATTTTCCCAGATTAACCCTTTCACTGCCAGACGCGTTCACCCACGTATAACATCTCTTCACGTCACTGTGCTGTAAACAGGAATCAAAACCTGTACAGTAACCAGAGAGCTACCCCCCCCCCCCCCCAACTATTGAAAAGTCTAGATTTTAACATTTTTAATTATTTTTACAGTGGGGCTACTGTTGTGATTCGTGAAATCCTGCGACGGCGGCGGTGAAAGGGTTAATATATATACAGCAATCAAACAAACAACAAAAAACAAAACAAGAAAGAGAAAGAAACTAAATGGAGGACAGTCTTCATCACATACAATGTCGACCAGTATCTCATTTCATTCTGTCCATTTTCCCTCCTTTTTTTGGGGGGGGGGGGGGGCGGGGTGGTTGTCTTTGGGTTTATTTGTCTTCTTGCTGTTGATGTTTAGAAGTGTTGGAGCTCTTTGTACGGCAGTTTCAGTTTTCCTCATAATGCTTTATTGATCAGAACTTACCAGGTAGTTGGCCCCTTGTTGGACAAGCTCTCTAAGTTAAAACTTTCTTAGCAAGCACAGGGAAGTGACAGGCCTCCTGGATAGGCAGATTAAATATTCAGGATGGTTCAGCCAAGTAGCCTCTCCTGTGGCTGTTTTGGGTCAGATGTGGTCTCATCAATACTTTACCCTTGCCTTCAACCTCAGCTTGTGTAAGTCTGGTGGACCCAAATTGTTTTAAAGTAATATTCCATCAGGAATCGTGTCTGCGTAAACAATAGGAGGGAAAAGCAGCAGGTTGCATTATTGATAACTGACATCCGCCCCTCAGCCACACACGCACTTGGAGGAGCTAGCTCGTTGCTATGGTGTCACTGTGTTGTTAGTTACAGCAGGAGCATCTTCATTTAGTTCCAGACATAACCACAGACTGTGCAGAACCGTTCTAACGGTGGCAGAGTTTGCTACAGAAGCAGATTTTAAGTTAGCAGTTTTGTTGTGTTAGTATATGGGCAACCTGTAACACAATGTTTCTGTGAGTATCGGCACAAACTGCGGCGCAGAAGAGGAACAGAAAAAAATCAGTTTTGAGTGATCTGAGGCACCAAGAATCATGTTTTCAGCGGAGTGGTATAGGCAGTGGTACAGCAGGATGGGCACAAAGAGGAATAGCTCTCGCAGGAGTAGATCTGTAGGCTCTAGGATGTCTCGGCGCTGTAGTTCAATAGGTATGTGTGGTGCAGTATGTCCTATCAGTCGTCTGATATTTGCAAACCACCATTTGTTTGTTTTTGCTTCTTTTTTTCTTTTTTTCTTCTTTTTTTTGGGGGGGGGGGGGGGGTTGGTTGGTTGGTTGCTGGGTTTTTTTGTTTTGTTTTCTTTGTTGTTTTTTTTTTTTTTGGGGGGGGGGGGGTAAGGTATATGGGAGGTTTTTTTTGTCATTTTTTGTTGTTGATTTTCTTCTGAATCACTGGCTTTTTTGTTGTTGTTGTTGTTCTCTTTCTTTTGACTTGTTTTTTTTTTTTTCTTTTTTTTTGTGTTAGATTTTGGTTTATGTTTAAGATCAGTGCTTGTGCTTTCTTATACAGTTTTGCACGAACAGTTAATGTAACAGATTAAATGTAAGGGAAAAGCAAGATCACAGTTTCATTTTTCACTCTGAATATGGTCAGGACACTTTGCCGTCAGCTATTTGACCCTTTTTTACCCTTAGGTACACATCTATACTAGAACTGTATGCGTTTCAAACGTTTTTTCACAGATGACAGAACAATTAATTACTCCACCAGGAGATATAAACACACCAGCCTTTGAATGACTCAATTCTGGTCATCTGTTGACAGCTGAGCGCAAGGCCCAGCAGGTGCAGCAGTCCCGTGCCCCATCCCGCATGGCAATGCCACTGGCCAAGGCATCAGGGATCTCGCTGCTGGATGACCTGGTGCCTTCCAATGCCACTCCTAAGTTATCTCCTGTCCCTCCCCCGGATCACCAGTTCTCCCAGGCTGAGCTTCCCCCAGGGTAAGTGCATGCGATTTGCCCTTATACTTTGGTTGACATATTACTGCTGTAAATTTAGTCACTATGGTACAGAGGATTCATTTGCTTCGACTTAATGTAAATGTCTTCGTCATTTATTTAGTCTTAGTCTTAATGCAAATGTCTTAGTCATTTATTTCAGTTGTTAACAACTGTTAGGTAGGGATTTTTTCTCAAAGGAAATGGATCGGAACAATGGGTTGAACATTAGAACTGTGATGTGGATCGAGAGAACAAGTCACAGGTAACTCTGTCAGTGCTTCATATCCATGGGAACTATAACAGGCCTGTAATATTTCCGCTCCGGTAAGAAAGTAATCGGACATTTCAAATTTGAATTGGTCGATGGCTGATGGCCCTGCTGAGCTACCCGATTTTTTCTTCAGTGTCATTCTGGATGGGCAAAAATGCTGATCTCATTTGGCGTAAGGGCAGCTGAAACACGCAGCATGTGTTGTTACTTTGGTGATCCATACAGTTTTGACAGGGATGCACTGATGTAGTAACTTGATTACATGTACACCTTCCTTCAGGCTGAGTAAGCCTCTGAAACCACCTACCCCACCACGACTGGCACCACTTCACAGATCCCGGAGCGCCGAGGACATGACAGGAGAAAAGCCAAAGGATAAACCGCTCACACCACCGGGCACATCCTGCGGCCATCCTCAAGCTGGCCAGGAGCTCTGCTACCTCTGTCACCAACGTTCGCGGCGGAACGTGCCGGTGTCGTTTACGGAAGAACGTCGGCGCCGGGAAGAGGAGGAGGACCGGCTTCTCCAGCAGTATCAGACCATGAAGGATGCGGAGGATATTCTCAAGGAACAGGTCAGATAACAAGGGTTTATATGGCGTATGTCCTTGCCAATTCTCAGAACTGAAATAAAAATTGTATTGCTTTTGTCAGATGTGACCATGCATGGGATCTTGTGGCATATAGTGAAGGTACATGAGCCACAGGCTGTTTCAGGCCCCTGGCTGAGTAGGCAGCAAGTAAGTGTTTTGTAACAGTTTTCAGTGCAGTAATATCAGAAGCACATTTTGTTCTCCTTCGTGCATGTTTTGCAGAACACAGAACATTTCCTCTGGATGTTTAAAACTCAGTTCTGGATTTAAAAAAAACAACAACAACAAAAAACTAATAATGAGTTTGCTCTTATTGGAACAGGAACGGCATATTTCACGTCGACATGATCTCCAAAAAATCTCTGCCTTCAACTTGGGTGTGGCCGAGGCAGTGACTGTCAAGAAGAAAGCTAAAGACACGGAGCCTCAGGTGCAGATATTCACCAACATTATTTACCTTTTCGCTGATTTTTTTATTATTTTTAAACTGTAATGATGTGTGTGTAGTTAGCTTGTAAATCAGCAGAAAAATGAACTGAGTAAGAATGTGTCAGTCACTGGTTAATTCTAGTTGTATGACGTGACATGATCAAGCATTCGTCTTGTTGTTTTGTCTGTGCGTTGTTCACTTGTAAACTTCTTGTGTTTTCTTTTTTTCCAGAGGTCATACATTTTCCAGCGAAGACCACTGACACCTCCAAGGTTTCCCAAACAAGAGGCGTATCTGAGAGACCTTGTTACACAGGTTAGTTTCCCATGTGTGCAAAATCTGCATGGTGCTTGTATATAGACTCTAACCATCTCCCAAGCTCACTACCCAAAGTCCACAGGTACTGTGCATGTGTATGCGTGTATTTGTAAATCTCATAGTGACATATTGGAGTAATGGAAATTCAGACTGCTCTCCGTATGGGGCGCACGTCACATCGCCATAGTACAGCACCATTCAGTGATGGGGGTGGAGGTGAAGTCAGGAAGGTGGGTAATACACCATTGTATTAATGGTATTAATGGTTCTGTCCTCTGTCTCACTTGCTTTTCTTTTTTTATGTTGATCCGCTGTCCCTTTTGTTTACTTTCTTGATGAGTGTACCTGTAACTTTAAGCATTGTCTTTGCAGGTTGAGGTCAAGGATAACTCTGCTGCCAAAAAGAAGGCAGATGAAGAATTCCTGGAGCGCCTGGAGCAAGTGCAGTTGGCTGAAGAGTAAGTGAAATACTGATCAAGCACGCCAGAGTGTATCACATAGCTGTGTCATGATGCGTTTCTGCACCTTGCTGTCTAGTTTGTTTGTTTTAAAGTGAGGCAAACTGTCTTTACAACCTGTTATGCTCTCAAAACCAACAGTACTTTGTCACATTTTCACTACATGTACATGTATAGATCAAGTGTGACAGTAATTGACTGTGTGTTTCTGGTGTTTGCAGTCTGGCCGCCCAGCGAGAGCAGTACATTAGAGACAAATATGAAAGTGTTGAGACCTACAAAAGAGCCCTTGACACTCAGGTAATTAATCATCATTATACAATGGGTAACGTGCCACAAGTTGAGCTTTGATTGACATGACTCGATTGCCTCTGGCGTTTGATGGTGAAAAAGATTGGTTGCAAAGTGCAACTGTCTGGTATTTTCAGTGTCTGCTTGTATCAGACATAAAGAGCATACAGGTTATGCTTATGAGGTTTTCCTCCTTCCAAACTTGAATGAGTTAAACGTGCAGAGGCAACTCTTTGCTAAGCCAATTTACATTTTGCTCGTGAGTGCGCCTGTTGAACGTTCTATTGCACTGTTGCATTCTGTTCTTCATTTGCTTACGCATCGCAGCTTCGTTACAAGCCTGTCCCACTGCCTCCAAGAGAGCCAGACACTGAAGTTTTTGGGAAGAACGATACGACAAATGAGAAGCTGGCTGAGCGACGGCGAAGAGCGCAACAGTTATTCCAGGAGCAGCAAGAGTTGGTAGGCCAGCGAAAACGTGAAGCCATCCTCCAACGACTGGCCGAGCAGGAGCGCGACCAGGCTGTGTTGCATAGGACAAAAGCAGAGTAAGTGATGAACGTTAAGGGTGTGTCAACAATTTTCAGCGCTGTTTGGGTTGTGTCCTTTTGGTTTTCATTGTTGGTTTGTTCGTTTTGGTTTCTTTCTACTGTTGTTATGCTGTTTTTGGTAAGTCTTTGTCTTTCATGATCTCTAGCCGCCAGCGGATAACTAAGAAGTGCTGAATGACTACTGTTGTGACTAGCAGACGATAGTTACGTTTACATTATCAAGTTTATGATATACTATAAAGTTAGACATAAAGCATTTACTTCTTAGCTTGTCAGGCATCAACAAATTACACTCCCCTAAGTCCCATGTGTGCACTTGCCTGGTGGTCATTTATGAAATATTTTGTCTGTGTGCACACCCTTACATATTCTCTGAGAAAGTATTGCAGCTATTTCCTAGCGTCTGTTTGTTTTCAGGCTTTGTGATGACCGCGCTTTCCGCTATAAGGCCCGTTATGAAAACAGACGTCGGCTAGAAGATAATTGGATGAAAGCTGCGGAAACAAAGCGAGCACGTGACCTGGAGGAGAGGCTATTGGGATTGGAGTCAGGTCAGCTTCTGCACGAACAGTGCGATCGCTACAACCGCTGCAAGCAGTGCAAGCGCCGCCTGAACAACTGCGGGGAGACCAACATCTGGACCGAGTCACGCTACATTCCTGGCTCCCGCATCATAGTGTGATGACAGTCTGCATGTCCTGACATTTACAATAATTCTGCTGATGGGCATCATACAGTTGCTGAGGCTGGCTGCAGCTTCAAGACTTGCATCTACAAAAGACTCATGATAGGGTTGGAAATCAGTCATCTCTTGTTCCATTTTGCATTCAATTTTACTTGGATTTTCCACACATTGTAATGAAGCAGTGCTTTGGGGAAGAGCCAAGAGGATTTTAGGGAGGGGGGAAAAAAAAAAAATAGAATGTGTCCAGCGCACCGCTGCAGTATTACTTTATACAATTGTTAACATTACAAAACGGAAGGTCTTGGTAGAAGTGCAGAAAGTTTGCAGCCATTGATCGTGATGCTTTTTTTGTTGGGTTTTTTTGGTCATTTTTCCCCATGCAATTATTTTATACCAGATCACATTGCACATTCCGCCTTGTGGAACAAGGAACAATTATCAAAACTGTTTCAGTCCCAGGATGTCTTACATTTCAGTGTTCTTTTTTGTCATGCAGAACCATGCAAAATGTATTTTCAAACTAAATGCGAAATTGGTATGTGCCTGTAACTGTGACAGCCACAAGACTGTACCAGTCGTCTTGTAAAGGCGACAGAGCGTCTGTGATAATGTGAGTGTGTGTGTGTGTGTCTTTTTTTTTTTTTATTAGTGTATGTACACACTACAGCTGCTTGTATCATACTGTATTTATTCTTTTCTTGTTTGTGTACTATTTTGCTTTTGCAGTATCATGTTCAAATTGTGATAAGGTTTTTAGAAAAATAATAACTGCTAGCAGTAAAATCAAGTGCTGAGCAATTTGATGTTCAGGCCAGCACTGTAACACTTTTTGATGTTGTATACGATTCAGCTACTGCTACTGCTAGAGTTTCTTCTTTTTTTTTAATCGGCCAATCTGTCAACAGCTGTCTTTACAATTACCTGCAGCTGAAAGTGCAGGGCTTCACATCCACTTCGGACATCAGTCTTAGACTGATTCATTTTCGAATTGTCCTAGTAGTTTCTTTACTAAGGCGGATGTATGTTATATCTTTTCTGTGCCGCAGTGGACAGTGGTCAGGACAAATGTCTTATACATGTAAAGTACTTTTAGGTCAGCCAATGTCCAGAAAAAGTTCTCATGGATATGAAACCCTGAAAATGTTAAAAAGAAAAAATATACAAGCACGGTCTGTGATAACAACAGAAAACTACTGATTCTTCAGTATAAGAAATGCACAGAGTGTTTATTGCTGTTGTTGTTGTTGTTTTTTCCAGTATCATTCTCTTCTAGTTTTCCTTATGTCTTTATTTATGTTCATATTTTATGAGTGTTGTTGTCTCATTCACTTTAGAACCACTGTGGCTGGAGTTTCTTTAACAGTATTAATTGTGATACGATATTTATCAGACATTGAGGTTCATCCCAGTGGAGAGCAGTATTGTCACTCCGTCCCCCATACCTAGTCCACAGTATTTAATTCGTGTGTACAATATTGTATGAGCATTCAGTAGTTAGTAGCTTTTAGCTTCTTCACATATAGAACAAGGATCCACCTTTGTGTCATTGTCTGCCTTTTAACAATATACAAAAAAAAACCCTTCTCTTTAATACAAGTAAGTGTGCCTATGGAGAAATTTCACAGTAAAGCCAATTTGTCTCCATAAGCAGAAGTGTTGATTCTAAGACAATGCAGTGTTAAATCCAGGGAATGGGCTTGTGATTGTCTTTCATTTGTCACACTTGGAGCATCAGTGTGTGCACAAAAAGGTTAGAGTTCTCTGCTGATTACAAATGATGATATGCTTTGCCTCACCTGTTTGTACTTCTTGATTATGTAAAATAAAATGCCTTGTTACTTCGTGCAGTGTCAGTGTTTTCTTTTAGTGCAGTGTTTTCTTTCTTTCTTTCTTGTTGTTGACCATGTTTGCTGCAACAGCTGTTTTTTAGTGTGTTGCTGTGAGTAGGAAGGGCAAGCTGCATGTGATCATGCCATCTGTAGGATGACCTGATAATCGGTGTGCACAGACTAGAGGTGCACAGACTGAGAAGGCCCCCTCCCAATTTCCCTAGTCACTCTAAATCCTCTACCCTTGTCGCCACCACTGCTTCCCACTCCCTGCCCCCCCCCCCTCCCCTGATGTTCCCTCCCCAAACTTTGTTTCTTTTGATTGTAGATGAAGATGGAAGGTGACAGCAAGAACATGCTGAATTCAATAGCTGTCCACCCATATGTCTTGTTTGGTTTGCGATGGTCAGGAAGAGGGAAATAATGCAGTGTCTCGCAGCCACTACTAATAATTATAGTTTATGAGGCAATGGCTGCCAGACTTACTCTGGCTTCAAGTTCTCAACATTGAATTACCGGCATCCAACAACAGGACTAAACAATTTGATTATTTTTTTCTCAAAATATTTTTTGGCGCTGATCCAGAGGGGGCTAAAGATCACGAATTGTACACAGTATGTGATGACAACTCATGCTTAGAGGGAAGCACACGGCCGCCAAGTGGTGCACAATTCCAAGTCAAACAAATTACAAATGACTAGTGTCAAATTATGGCAAGAGCAAACAGTTTAACTTTTAAAGCGACTCGTATGGGGTGAGCGGTGGTCTAATAGGTAGCGTCAGATTTAGCCGCTGCGCTACTGAACAACCATCACCAATGTCAAGGCGATGAAGCGTGGGTTCGAGGCCAGGTCGAGCTTGTGATATGTGATACTGGTTTTTCCTGGCTACTGGGCTGCTCTTCGAGTCGTTCACCAGCTGCAGGGCTGCTCATCGGGGTCTTCTCTCCAGGTTATCTGGCTTTCCTCCCTCAGCAAAATTGCCCCCCCCCCCCCCCCCCCAAAAAAAAGAAAAAAAAAAGAGAGAGATAGGTATTGGGTGGCGCTGCACCGCGGCAATGCGCTTCCCTCGGGGGACGTAGAAAGAAAAAAAAAATATTTCAAGCCGGACTGGCACACATTCGGAGCTGTTTAGATGCTGCTGCTTGCATCAAACTTGCTATGTTACAGCCACACTCAGGCTGGCATCAAGAGTTGTAGAAGTTGTAATGCACAGCGTCAAATTCAGTGTACTCTGCTGACTGCGATGACTGACTAGGACATATGGCTCATTCAGCCCCTCACACGGTCAACAAAGATGAGTTGACTGCATTATTAATGCCCCACTGACACGAACGACTGAAGATACACAACTATATTCAGAGTGTATATATATATGTGCACTCACCAGGGCACTCTTTCCAAAAGAAGTTTGCCTGTTGTGGAGCCTAGCAAACGTTGAGCTGTGCGGCGGCTTTAAAGTTATCAGCTTATACCTCGTGCTCACGGTTAAGTTGGCAGATAATCTGACTTGCAGCAAAACGTGTGTGGTGTATTGGAAGCAAGCCCAAACCGCCTGTTGAGGGCGTTAAGTACTGCGAAAACAACAGTCACACACAAGGAACTGGCGTGCGACTGAAAGTCCCCAAGCCTGCTTTCCGGTGTAAGCCGGTGTCTGCAGACCGCGGACACACATACTGCACACACCACCACCAAAAATAAGGGTCCTTCGTTTGTTGGATTGGGGACTGAACACGCGTATCGCAGCTGGACTGACATGGTCAGGACTGACTTAGCACTGACAGCCACAGCCTGAGGACAACTTGAAGTCGACGCTGCGACCATACAGGTGAGGGGATGAGGAGAGGGAGTGTTTGTGTGTGTGTGTGTGTGTGTGTGTGTGCGTGTGTGCGTGTGCCGTGTGAAAGGGGGTGTGGGGGGGGGAGCGGGCGGGGGGGGGGGGGGAGGGGTTGAGGAGGGGGGGGGGGGGTTGGAACCGATTATGCACCGTACACACTTTTGCCGCACCTGACCACTGACAGGCCGTTTTTGTCGACAGCTTGCAGCTCAGAGGTGACTCGAAATACTGTAATTAAAGCCCGGGCATACGAACTGCAAAGCCACTCCGGCAGTGAAGAATAACAAATGAGCAAAACACGGGCCATTTCGTGAGAGCGATGTGGTGGCGTTCAGTTAAGACTGAGCGTATAATAATAATAATAATAATAATGGACATATAGGTAGCGCTTATATTCAGCGAGCTCAAAGCGCTTACAAAGAATAACTGGATACATAAAAATAATGCCAGAGAGAACCGGCAATAAAAGACACAGCAATCGTCACACACACACACACACACACACACACACACACACACGGAGGCTGGCTGAGGACAATTCAGTGTGTTTTCAGTACTGCAGTTTTAAAGGTGGGGACCGGATCTATACACCTTATGGTTATTGGAAGAGTGTTCTAAAGGTCCTTGGTGCGAAAACTGCCCACCGCTGCCCATATGCCTTCACAATTGTTGTAACACTTCGCGGAACACGACGCCGGGACACGTGAGTCAGCTGAAGACCCGTATTACAAAGTTTTAGCGACCACTACTAAGACAGACACCGTGGTCACACACAGTACTTGATATCTCTCTCTGTTGTGGAAACAACAATTTAGCAACAAATACAAAAGGTTTCAACAAATACAAAGGTTACGGATGACAATCAGTGTTGATTTCGCAGTAACAACTTGACTTAGCCGGCTTTTGAAACAGCCAAGTCAACCTAGAGAAGTTGAAAGGTGGTAGGTGAAAGATAACTGAAATGATGCACACAGTGACGTAACAATTATCAGTTGTCACTCGGTGACGCCGTGGAATCATTTTGGCGTAAATTGATTTTGCGAACTGAGTTATTCCAGCTCACAATTCCACGACAGTGACGTCAACCATCAAGTCATTCTGGTGAGTTTCTCATGACCGTGTCAAAGCGGTATTCAGTGCTGGGTGTGATTTCGGGTGTTCAGATCAGTACGGCTAGTGTCAGTGGGAGTGTGGGTGGACGGGAGGCGGAAACAGTCACTGCCACTGATCGGGAAATTCAGCGACTGTCAAAGCGATCCGGCGTCTCGGTGAAAAACAGAAAACCACTAAAACAAGTAGAACTGACTGCCTGCCGTGGTCAACAACTGCAAGTTCAGTCGGTCTGATATGCGCCATGCGTTCTTTGGATTCAATTTCGGAAAATCCATGGACACGGCATGAACCACAGTCCGGCCGAGTGTAGAGTTTTGTATAACAGAAAACAGTCCGGCAGCTGAATAGTGTAGAATCATGTTTCGAGCACAGATGCAAATTGGGGGTGGGGTGGGTAGGGGGGAATAAATCCTATATTCCAGCCACGTAAAGCGCCGCGGGGCATACAGACACAGAGAATATGCCCGAAAAAATACACACACAAAAAACAGGTCTCTTGTCAAGTTCCCGGTGCTCTATGTTCCCGTCTGCCACTGCCCCCCTACCCCTTGAAAGCCCCCAAGGGTTCTGCCCAGTCCTAGAGTATCTATATAAGATCAGGGTTAGGTTTAGGGACTTCTGGGAACACTGACAGAGCCGCTCCAGGAACATTGAGCTTCGGGAACAGGAACAGAGACAGCCGGGAATATCAACATGCTGAAAGATCGTGTGTGTGTGTAGAGAGAGAGAGAGAGAGAGAGAGACTCGGCATTGGATCAGCTGACAAGATAACCTCAGTGGTCCAGTGTGGTTGTGGCCCATGCTCGATTTATACAAGATACGGTGTGCATGTAGTTTTTTCGAATAGTTAATCTGAAAGTTGAGTTTAATCCTGCAATTGTCTGCAGGTAGGCCTACACGGCACTAGAAGAACTGAAAGCGAAAAATGGAGGAAACCGAATGTTGAATGGGCATGCTGAAAATAATATAAATCAGAAGAAAATGATAGGCAAAAATATTGAGATACATGTACTTATATCTCATTTATCTCGTTCATTGTTTCACTTTTATTTTAATTTTTTTTATATCCTTGCGCGCGCGCGCGCGTGTGTGTGTGTGTGTGTGTGACCTATTTTACGTTAAGATCATACCATAATGCGGAACGGAGCAATTGCATGGGTCTGAAGATAATTTTCTGTTTGAAAATGTCATACTTTAAAACAGACAATAAAGTACTTTTGAATTGAAATTAATTGAAAAAGCACGTATTTTCACACATTGCTCACTAATCAATGCAATTCTTCTTCTTCCCCCTGCCCACGGGGAACAGGTGTTGAGATTTTCGACGAGAAAGGTCTCTCAGATGACAAGATGGTTTATCCGCGAGATGACAAAATCGATGCTGTGGAACGACGAAGGAGGGCGACCCAGTTAGCCAAAGAGAACCTAGCATGTGCCGAGCAGAGAAAACGCGATGAAATTCTCCAGCGCGCGACCGAGCAAGGCAAACAGCAAAAAATGTTGGAGGAGAACGCGCGCGGGTGAGTATCAGTTGAAGAACCATCTTCCATCAATTTTAATATTTAATTTTAATATAGTCCTGAGCCCGTATGTAAAAGTCGAGATTAATTTAACCCACGGCTACGGGCCTAACCCAGACTAGGACAAAAGAAACCCGAAAGCAAAATTAAATAAAAAAATGAAGCGAAGAAAGGAAAAAAATTTCGTTCAAAAACGGCTTAGGCATATTGCTGAAATGGGCCCGCTTCTTGATTAAAAACAACCAAACGCACAAAAAAACCCAAAAATGTAACCCTAGAGCTAGTTTAGTTGGAGGTTAGACCATACTCTAACCCAGGGCTAAAAGCCCTAACCTCGACTATTACATACGGGCCCTGAGGTATTTACAGGTAGTTTCCAACGCCGGACCACTTAATTAAGACACACTGACGCACAGTAGCAACATCTCACAGGCTGCCTTTGAGCCAGCAGAAAGGTTTACGCGACGCGAACTGAATATCACACGGAGTCGGCTAGTGTTGCGGCACGAGTAAAACCTGTCACACGTAACGCCTTTGCACGCCTACCAGCGGTAAAATGCATTCCCATCTAATTAAATCCCCTTGCAAGGGGGGCTGCCCAGGGACGCCGTCGCCACGCCCGTGGACAGAATAGTCCTATTTTTTCCTCGCCACGCCAGCCAGTCGCCGCTGTCCGTGCTGTGTGTATTGTCCAGCGCCAGGCCGGCAGCGCAGTCCGCCCAGTGCACGCTGGTATCGTGTGAACAGAAAATCCGCTCGGTGAGCGTGCGAGCCCGCTGCAGGCACTCTGTGTGTGGAAAGGCCTTTAATGCGCTGATCAGGGGAATTTGGATTTTCGCCAGCTCACATAGTCTGTAGACGGCACTGTCAGTGTCCGGCGTGTTTTCCTGCAAGTCAGCTTCGCTGGCCACCGAAAGCAGCCAGAGCTCTATTAATAATTAAGTTAAACTGCTTCAGGTGCACACGCGCACTCACACGATCACCTGTATATAATTATGGTTAACGGTGTAGACAAAACTCAAGAGAATGTCTATAGTATGTAGTTGGGCGTGCACTTTGTTAGAGCTGAACTGAAAAGAGTAGGTGTCTTTTGAAACAGAGGCACTGAAGCCCCCCCCCCCCCCCCCCCCCGGCCCGGCCCCTCTACAACCACCGCGGAAATGAAGAAGCGTGAGACAATTCTATTTTTATTTAGTAAAAAAAGCGTAAGTCAGTAAGTGCCATGCCATGGATTTGATAAACATTTACTTAGGCCTTGTAGCATATGGCGGTAGAATGGCATACACTGGAGCCCTAGCAGACGTCTTCTCCTTGTCCTACCGTTATAAGCAGTTAAGTTGAAGTTGTCAAAAGGAGACCATAGGATTTACCAGAGTGAGTACAAAATCTATTGAAATGAGGAAACGTTTCCTTCACCCAAGTGATTTCTGTCTGTCGCTCTCTCTTTTTGTTTTTTTGTCAACAGCATGTACGACGCTTGCGTGTCCAGTCACCAGGTGGCCATTGAGAAAAGGCGACACTTGGAAGAGGAGTGGGCGAAAGCTGCGGAGGAGAAACTGGTTCAGGACCACGAGGATAAACCCTGGCTGTTAGAACACAGGCGCCGTGTGCTGGGCTACGGAAAACTGAAATGAATGGGTGGACGGAGCTGCATCGTTTGCGCAACCCGTGTCAACGTCAATATTCTTTCTTGGTTGTTGATGAGCACGTTTGCAGAAATTTGGTGAAACTTTGAAGGAATTGTAGGAGAATGGTAACAGCCAAAAACTGGTGTCCCGCTGCTCACCTGTTTTGTCAGAAATGATTTCGTTGTAGACAGTCGTGCAAGTGTACCAGAAAGACTCTTCTTGTGTGGCACACCAGGGTTAAAGAGGCACCAGGACTACACTGCCATCAGTTATTAATACGCGTTTATATGCAGACAATGCCTAGACAAAGTAAAGCCACGTAATACTTCAGCAGGGTTTTAGTGTTATCATACTTTACTTCAGTATACAATCCTCCTTTGTGCTTTGGAGTGTTAGTTTGTTGGTAAACAGTTCAAGCTCCGTGCACACAAGCTGATGCGTATTCGATCTTACACCTGTTAAGGGCACACCTATGTTACTGACCTGGTAAAGCACCATTTCCGGTAAAATGCGGGTATCAACACAGTTTTTATCAGTTTGTCTGTGTAGAAAGAGAAGACAAAGTTTCTTTATCTGGAAAAAAACAAATTCCCCATTTGGTCAGCTTAAAGGTGGAAATATGTCCACAGATGGACAAACTGCATACACACACTTCTAAAAAAAAAAAACAGTATTGAAATCAAGCCCACCCCTCATTCTCTGCCTTGATGAATCATGATGCATCTTTTTCACCAAGACCCTGATAACCACATGCACCAGCAACCAACCAACCAACATTTGAAAGAAAAGCACAAGCAGCAAAAAACATGTTCCATTTTTTTAATGTTCAGTCTTTTTGGCATCTGTTTCTTTTTTTTTTGCAAAGTTTTATCACAACTTGTAGAAAGCAAATGCCAGGGTTTGTCCTATGTACATGTGTATATAAGTGGTTTGGACCCACCCCTTTAGTCCCCTGCCACAAGGAGGGGGGTTAATAAAAAGTCACAAATAAAATGCGAGAGCCGACATATCGCATTGGATACATCCTGACTGTAGCACCATCACAGGACTGTGTGTGGAATGCACACCACATTGAGGTGTGAGAAGTCTACCCCCATAGGCAAGTTACAGGAACCTTGAGAAACAAAACGCAACAAAAAAAAACTGTAATAGGTTACTTTCCATTTGGGGTGCACACACAGGATCAGCAAAGTGTCTGTAATTCAAAAACCCTTTCCTTGCTGTCAATGCTGTGCACATACATGCATGATTATCCAAATTTACTTTCTGTCTCCATCTGCAGCTCCTGAAGGGGAGGAGTTAAAAAAATTAGTACAAAAAAAAAGGCAAGAGAAAGCTGTAGGAGACATAATGTCCAGCTTTCATAATTCAGCAATTAACACAGACCTTTCCCCATTCCCATCCCCGGTCAAGCATTCACAAGGTGTGCAAAACTGCCTGGGCAGGACAACGGTTTTTGCTGCATGGAAGATTTCAATGTTCTGAAGCTGGCCGCATCTGCGCACACATGACACGAAGAGCAGCACCAGAATTCAGATGAGGGGAAAAAGTCAATATTGCATGCTCAGCAGGGTGGGGGATATGGCAGACACCGCTGACTGCAGTTTTGCACACTTTTGTGAAAAATACATGTTGCATGTATGCAATTTATCTGAACGTCATTTTGGTGCATCTTGTTCTGTACAAGTGAAGGATGCAATGTTCTGCAGTTTGAAGAAAAACAAAAAACAAAAAAACAACAACACAACATGGTACTGCCATGACACAAAAACCCGAAGAATCTGACCCAAAACAAGTTACAATGAACCACTGCTTGGATTGCTCAGAAAACGACCACCAGACTATCTAAACAGCCTGTCAGGACAAAAAGGTGCAAACACTCATATACTGAGAGAGAGGGAAAAAATCCAAAGACAAGGACTAAAAATAACGACATTGTGCATAGAAACGAAATTGGGAGGCAAATACTGGAATGCGAACCAACACTACATAGGTCATTCCAGAAACAGAACTCTGTTACAGCCATGTACTCAGTATGATGCAGCACCACGGCTAAAGCAGTATCAACGGATAAAACAAGGATGATTCCCTTAAACTTCCAACACAGAACAGGTGAAACAGAAGAAAATTTCCTGCATGTTATTCACACACTGACAATTACATCTAACCAACTGAAACTGCTGCTGGAGAGAGTGGGAGGTGAGTGTTTCCACCTGCAATACAAGTAACTACATTAAGACAGAGGGTTCCATTGTACAGAGCATACCCAAAATCAAGTTGTCATGACAGTTGAGCATGAAACCTGATTAGAAACATGAACGAAGCCTACACCAACGTCTGTTGGTACTTGTAAATCCACATGCAGAGTTAAAAAAAACCGACAACAAACGAAATAAATTACCAATGGCAGTACCATGGGGCCCAATCCAAGATCCACTTTTTTAACAATCACATACTAAACATTCCACACTAGGGTTTGAGAAACACTGTACAACTTAGTTCTGAGCACCGAACAATAGTTAGCTCACATTTTTGGGGGGGAGGGTGGGGGGGGGGGGGTGAGAGAGTGAGAGTGACAGAGAGAGAGAGAGAGGTTCTAAAAAAGCACCTCACCACTTCAGTTAAGATTACTAGTACATGTACATAATACAGTGCAGACAGTTGAATACTGCTCAATACTGCTGCAGCTAACTGTATCTAAAGCACATGAGAAGGTAAGATGGTCTGTGACAGTTTGCTTAAAACAGAAAAACGCAACAAAAAGTGGAAATACATTACTTATTAAGACAAATCCAGTTTAGCAACGTTGCTGGGCCCATAGCCCAAGTTTTTATGGCCAAATGAAACAAAGTTCAAAACAATGTAACAAGACATGATGAAAAGCAAAATCATTCGCATACAGCGCCTCTCAAAAAGCAAAACTATGTCAGGACATGGCGACTACATGCTCCTCCTCATGGCGAAACCCCACCATTTTTCAGAGTCTACCAATACATGTGTTGTAATGTAAGGAAGAAACAGCAACGCACAAGGTGGACAGGTGAAAACGGAACCTTCAGCAACCTCCAGCAAGAGGAAACAGCAATAGAAACCGATGGGAAAACAATGTGAATGGGCAGTCTTTGGCAATGAAAAAAGGTATGATTTTCCTCTCCATTTCACTTGAAAACATTTTCAGCGATTCTGTTCTTTTCTGGGATCTTGGACTGGGCGTGACATCAACACTAACAAAAAATTCTACTACCAAACTGCTACCAATACATATAATAGTAAAAATAAGAATACAGCGATCATTATTATTCAAAGCAAAGACAATGCTACATGATGCCTCTGCTGGTTTTTAAGCGGAACTTATTCATTTTTCTAGTACATGTACACGTAATACAGATCAGCACAGTGCTAATACAAGCTTAAACTGCCAATATTAAAGGAAGAAAACAAAGTGTTTACTTTCACTGTGGTAAAAATTGTTTTCTCCCAGTCAAGATTGCCATCTATCAGGGGCAATCGCTATGCCATGTAATGTGACTTCCAGCGGAGAATGACTCGACCTTTCTACACAAAGTTTCTGTGACACTGCATGTTTTCACCGGAAGTTTTTCAGAACGCAAGACTAGCAATGACTTCCCAGAAGGAAATCGTCGAGTTGAAATCAACCAAACCTATTGCAGCATACACTACATGATTCAACTGGGAGTCACAGAAAAGATGTCTCAAAGAAAATGGGGGTGTACACAAGTGGGATGCAATTCCATGAACATTTTCACACCTACGAAACTGTCCAAGCAATTACATGTGCAACACCATGTTACCATATATGCATGTACACAGTGCTGCACACTGAAGTATTAGCTTTGTGGGACAGGCTGCAGCAACCAAGTGTTCTAGAAACTGTCATGGTATAATACAATACTTTACCTGCAAAATTTAAAGAGAGAAACAGAGAGAGGCCTACCCAGTGGACAGATATCTGGTCCGGCGTAGAGGGAAAAATCCTCAAACTGGACAGAATATCAGGAATCAAGAATCCTTTCAACACTAGATATATGGGATCCGAAAGCAAATAACTCAGAATAGGGGGCAAATTTCAGAAAACAGGTATCGGTCCAGAAAACAGCTCCGGGTCTTTTGCAAACTTTCACATTCACAAACTTGAAGATATGCTGGTAAGAAAGTGAAGCCATTGAATGTTTATGGGCAAACAGATTTAACTGACCTGAACAAAGTTCTGAAATCTACCTAACAATGTAACCACTGCTAAGCCTTACCGCTTGAAACCAATCAGAAGATTACAGCTGATCACTAGACTTTTCCTTTATCGTCAGGCACTACGATCTTTGTACATGCACATAATTATGCAAGGGTCAATTCCCTGAAGAGATTTGCATTTAACAGGAAGGTACACTACAGTGTAAACACCTTTAACATCAGTGACAAAATGTTTTGACCAAAAAAATAAAATAAAATAAAATAAATGAAAGGAAAACAAATCAGGCATGTTCTGTTGCGTTTAAAGAGAATGGCACCACACACACATTTTTTAAATTTATATTCCCTCTAGCTTTCAAGGAGTCTGTGATGTACAGCATGTTCAAGAATAAGTTGATGAATTCACACACACACATGCACACACACTCGCACTCTCAATTCAGAGATAAGTTAATTGATAAAGGAAGGGAACAAACTTTCTTTTCAGTGTTGATACGTGGATAGCAATGGATAATGCATGATTGTCGTGGTGTAAATAAAATGAGAATTGGTATCAAATGTATTGGTGTCTGTACATCTTGCTTGAGAGAAGAACACCGTGAAGAAAATGTTTTTAATAGTTAGTACACAAATGAACAAAGTAATTATGACAGGGGAAAAGGCGATGATGACTCAAAATCCAAAATACACTGGTGAAACAAATCTAGTTTGCACGCTGAAAGAAATTCAGAAGTAGGTCTTACCAAATCAACAACTTTTCCTCTTCTGTGATGCACAGCGGCAGCAAAACAAAAGCAAAACATTAAATCCTACTTACATCAAGCTAATCTCTCCCAAGCACAATACATACTATACACATACTGCCAAAAATTACATTAAGAAATAGCAAAACTGACTAACATGGAAACACTTTGGGTAAGGACGATCTGATCTGGCAAACAAGCTCTGAATTCATGAGGAGGAAGAGCTTATTGACTCCAACATGACCATGGTTCTCGTAGCAACACCCTACACTAAATCCAACATTCTGTGACCGAAGTGAAGTAGCTGTGTAGAGACAACCGACAGCCAAGACAATATGACTCCAACACAGGATAGTGCCGATTTGCCGATTCGAGGGTCCCAAGTAGCCATAATCTTCAGTCAAATCGATTGTTGTATCAGTTGCCTAACTAAACCAGTATTAAGGCTGTGAGATAAAAAAACAAAAAACCAAACAACAAAAAACACACACACATGAAGCAGTAACACTTAAAAAAAAAAATGTTGGAAAAAGAAGAGTTGACATATATGTTCTTTGACCTCGACTCTGACTTCATTGAGGACATGGAAAGGTACCAACTGAGGTGCTGTCAAGACCAGAGCCTGTCACCTCTACAATTAGACAGCAGCATGGTGGTGGGTGTCACCTGAAGAACTTTCATTTTCCACATTAACCATGAAGTGCAGATCTACTAACCTTGCCGACAGGTACGACAAGGATGACAGACTGAAGTTAAACACACACATCTAAGGCAACCTAAAAGTGAGCGATTCTGTCCCCTGTCAAATTGAACTTCTTGACAGTGGAACATGGAAATGGTGCAAAACTCTGAGAGAAGTGGTTACAGCATGTACAAATATTGATTCCTTTAAAAGAAAGTGGGCGGTAGCCAACTCTGTGCCATCAACTTCATCAACATTAGCCTCTGTACCGATGTGAAAGAGACTAACCAAGACTTGAGCTGAGACAACCAGAAACTAAAAAGAGGTAACAAGAAAAGTTCTGAATAACTTTGTAGTCGCCGTGCCATTTCATTGTGTGCATGGACGTGGTGAATTCGGTAAAATTCTGGCACAGTGCATTTTCAGCCCGCCTCAGATTACTGTCTCCCTTGCTGCAGCAAGCGAGTATTTTTCGTGGCAAAGCACAGAGCTGCCCTGCGAAATGCACACTTGCTACGGTTCTGCGCATGCAAGGAGACAACTCATGCAGACATTGTCCGACTGTAATCACTGAGACAGACTGAAAATGCACTGTGCCGGTGAATTTGACAGAATTCACCAATTCTATGCACACTGTAAAATAACACAGTCACTACAAAGTTGTTCAGAATGTCCATTTTTCTTGTCATCGGTCATGCTTCTTTTTTTCTTCTTAGTCATTAGCTGTCTCGGCTCAGGTCTCACAGCCTGTTCTACATTAGTGCAGAGGCTAATGTCAGTGAAGCTGATGGTATAGAGTTGGGTGGTAACAATTTCTTTAAAAAAACAAAAAAAACCCCAAACTTTTTACAGCAAGAATGAAATTGAAACAAATGTACACCATCAAAACTGAAAAAATAAATTACAACTAACAATATTACATCACAATTCGTAAAACACATTGACCATGAAAATCAACAAAGAAATGATAGATGCAGTACATTTACTGTTCTACTAACTCGTAGCCAGGCACTCTCCGTTTTAACAACTCCTTGAGTGGAAACAGGTCAAACTTTCCCCTTTTGGTGAGATTCAAACGGACTAAAGTGAACTTCCTGGATCACAAATTTTGTGGTTATTGTACCTGAATTAGACGACATGAGCTAGATGGAGGGATGCTGTTTGGGTTGGGCTGGGGGGCTGGGGGAGAGATTTTACAGAAAGCCACAAATAACAGGATATCAATGATCTGATGATATGTGAATGGTGGGCAAAGTTAATGCTGAAAGCAATCATTTCCTACATTTTATTCCACCACCAAATCCGTTAGCGCCTTCTCCTGCAGATGGACGAGCCACAGTCTGTGCAGCACTACAATCAAAACTGTCGATGCCAGTGTGTATGCTGGTGAATAAATACAGAGCTTTTCCTTTCACTTTCAGCCTTTTCTGACCACATGGAGATCTAAGCCTCTGGATCACGTAAGTTCTGTCAATGTATGCGTGTTTTGTTTCTGCCTGTTACCTTGCGGGGACTGTGATTTGCGATGATGGCTTCCCACAAGCCTGGCTTCCCACAAGCCCGTCATGCCAAAGCTGCACTGTGATGCTTGAAACAAGAGTGGCGCAGGCTCTGCTGAGAAGTCTTATATTCTGTTGTTGCAAATGTTCATCTCAACTAGACGTGTTTAAACAAAAAGAAGAAAACCTCAGGGAGGTCAGAACTGGAAGCCACCCATGGGCGCATTTTCCTGTCCGCCAAACTGATACTGCTGAGCGTTCTGATCCAGCTGTGGGGCTATAACCTTGTCCTCTTCCTCTGTGCTGAAGTAACGCTCGATAATGTCAAATGACTTTTGGTAGATCTCACGGTTTTCATGCCCTTGCAGAAACTCGATCTTGTCCAAACCTGGAACAGCAGTAATAGACAGGACTTAGATTTCTGTAACCTCTGCTCAGTAGCCACCAGTTTAGTTTACTCAGATATGTTTTGGTGTGTGTGTGTGTGCAGGTTTTAAAGGTTATCCAGATACTTTGTCAGACAAGAAGTCTGAATCAGTGCTGGTATCTTGCTCGAAGTGAAATCTATTCCCTTTAATTTTACACATGAATAACAAACTTCAAACTGAACAAACCTTTAGGCTCTACCAATACCATACAACACAGCAAGATTATGATTAACAGAAAGTTAAACTTAAACACTGTGCACTCTAAAAAAACACACCTCTCTTTTCAGATTGCCAAGGGTTCAACGACAACAGACAAGACTTACCATAGCACTCTTCAATCATGACGGCGTACGGGTTTATGCCATTGTTGTGTTTGGAGTCCTGGTCACCGAGACGCAGGATGTTCTCCAGGCCATTAAGGGCGACCTGTACGATCTTGCTGTCCATCACAGTCAGCAGATCACACAATGGTGGGACACAGCCTTGCTCCACTAAAAACCTGCACCATCAACAGTTTAGAACAGTTTACAATGGATTCTACACTAGAGCAAATGATCAGGATGGCAATGCTGATAAAAACATTTAGTACAAACTGTCTGAAACTTCTGCCTGTCGAACACGTCAAGATGTATGATAACGTGGACAGAAATGGACTTCAATGATGGGACAGTTTGAATCTGAATGTGTGACTATTCTGCCCTACTCCTTAATGACTACCATCTTGTTAAGGATAGGAAGAAAATGCACTCTTTTTTGTTGTTGTTGTTATTTTAAACTCTCTCGTTTCCAACTTTATCACAATGAAAAGTTGTAAGCTAAAACCAGCTCTACGATGAATTTACCTGATCTGTTCTGGTGAACCACCAGATGTGGCATTGGTGATTGCCCATGCTGCCTCTTTTCTTGTCTTGAATTCAGCCTTGCCAAGTATGTCTATCAACACCGGGAAAATGTTGGCATCTATGACGCACTGCAAACAAACCATTTTAATTGTGAGAAACAACAAATTTACCAGCAGTCAAGACAACACTAAGCAGCTGCTAATACTTTTGGATGTGCGCCTATTCAACTTCAAGTCCAGCCCGAAACACTATAATCTGTAAATTTATAAGAATTGTGATCAGATCATGATCTACTTTTCCAGTTTGTCTTGCTAGGTCATGCTGCTGAAGCACAATCAACAGCAAAAATAACAAGGGGTTCAACTAACCATGAAAATCAATGTTCTGTTCTACACCCAACATTCATGAAGCTGCCTGTCTGTCCTCGTCTCATATCAGGCGCCCCTGTTCCAGTGAGCCAAGTTGACCTACCCACATGCATCCTGTATGTGTTCAGACTACACACAGCCAATCCCCGCCCCCTACAAACAGTCGGCAAAAGTACAACGTATTTTAGACACTTGTGTACCTGTATCTGCATGCGGTTGCCGGCGGTGATGTTGGAGATGGTCCAACAGGCCTCCTTGCGGATGGATTCCTTGTTGCTACTCAGCAGGTGCAGGAGGCAGGGCAGGGCCGAACAGTTCAAGATCACCTGGGTCTGACAGTCATCACCAGTTACAATGTTGCCCACAACCCTCAGGGCTGCTGCTACCACACTTTGATGATTATGCCTGCAACACACACATGATACCAAATCTCATGTCTTCCAAAAAAGGTTCAGTCACCTTCAAACACAGACAAGTGAGTTTTTCTTTTTGTACATTGTACCAAATGTCACCTGCACCTCACAACCTTTGTCATTGTTAGATAGGCCTACCTCGCTCTCTAAGAGTGTCCACGGTTCGTAAAACTAAAAGAAAGAGAAATAATGAAATTCTATTCAAACTCTTTTAGTGTAATGCTAAATGCTTCCCTTTGTTCTGGAATCGAGCAAGTCCAGATGTAAATGGCCTTCAAATTATTCAAAAAACTACAATACTAAAAAAAAATTCTGATGAATTCTTTCCCAACAGAAAACGATTATAATTCACAGTTTCCTGATCTTCCTGAAGTGAAGGGATACTGTGGTAAGAAAACGCCTCCAATACAAGAAGGCACTTACATTAAGAGTTCTACAAGGCGCCTGCAAACACCGGAGTCGATGACAGCCTGGATCTTCTCGTTGGGTCCGTCAGAGAGGTATGAGAGGGCCCAGCAAGCGTCAGCCAGCACATCCTTGTCTGTGTGGAACAGGAGGCGTGCCAACACAGGTAAAGCTGGATTGACCTGAGACACACTCAGAGATGTGAACATCTTAAAACACAGAATTTAACAGATCCACAGGCCAAAAATTCTGCTTGGACTAACTACTGACAATGTCACCCATAGTAACTGAGAAAGTAATGCCACAACGAACACAAGAAGAAGTTTTGTACAAACTGGAGGAAGCAAAACAGCCCAAAAATAAAGCAGAAGAACTAGCAATTTTTAATACAGTATTCCATAAACTAGAGGAGCAAATCCTCTGTGGCTCACTTGTGAGGTGGGTCAAGGTCGTTCAAAAGAGTTTGTCTGTAAAGCTCTTATCACTTTCTATCCTGAAGTAAGGTGTCTGGTGTTCGTAGTTTCTAAGAAAACAGCAAATGCAGGCTTGGGAACTGCTGAAGGAAAAAAAGACTGAAACCTAGGCCGGGATGCAGCAGTAGCACACTACTGCGGGACCACGGGAGCAACGCCCCACTTCAGGAAAACAAATCTTAGCATTTTTAAAGGCATTTAGTAGCCTCTACTGGCACCCAGAAGTTAAATTTATACTGCCTTAGTACTGATATGCAAGCCTTCAAAACTGAAGTCCCATATATATCATTACATGTTTATGTGTGCAACCTTTTCCCCCTAATTTTTTTTTTCGCTGAAAGGATAGGAAATTTGACTGCCAATGTTAAGGTTTTGGAAGGTTTTCCGCAAACAGCTTGTGTGGCCTTGACTTTGACTCAAACGTCACTGAATACTACATGTCAGTAAAGGTGATGTCAATGCCTATCATCAAGCAAAGTCTCTGGCTTTCCTAGATTGCGAGAAAATGCCAACGTTAAATTTCCAAACAGACAGCTTTAGTGACCTTGACCCTGAGAGGTCTTATGACTGTCTATCAGCATGCCAAGTTTGGTGCCTCTGCTGTTTGTAGATTCTGAGAAAAGGCCAGTGTTAAGGTTTATTGCGGACACACAGACAGACAGACACACACACGCACACACAGACGATGGAGGGTTATTAGTATTACAGACTCAGTTTGTTACACAAGTGAGCCCCCAAAAATGAGACCAGGTACTTGCCTTGCCAAAATCTGGTGGAGGGTTTTTACCCCTGCAGAGATTTGAAAGACACCATACTGCATTCCTTGTCATTGACAGGCTGGTGTTTTTGCTGAGAAGTCTACACAAGAACAGAGAGAGAAAAAAAAAGGATAAAAATCAGATTCACATTATAGCATTCCCGATCATGCACAGGTGTGCATATGTACTATATGTACGCACAAAAACTCTTAAATTGACGCACAAATTTGAGAACAGCACGTCACAGGGGACACATGGTTTTGATCTCGCCATCGCAAACAGCATTCGTCCAACACACTCACAGAAACTTGATGGACAAAAAGCAGTCTGTAACTAGCAGCAGACACTTCAGCATTGCATTTCTGCTGAGCCATTGTGCGTAACACTAACAGAATCTGACTGGCTCAAACACTCTGGGACACTTTTTGTCCAAGCATCTGGTAAGCGTGCAGGTTCGTCGCCCTGCCAATTCCCAATGGCTGACACTACAATTCACATACATCTCTCCCACCTGAACACTTTCGTAAACAACAAATGGTTTTGGACTTTCAGACTTTTTGTATCAAAACTGAGACCATGGACCCTCAATAATATGGAGAGAAGGTCCCAAGGACCCTTGAATTTTCAAATTACAGGGAACACTATCACAAAACAGGACAACTGTGCAGACCACCTTATAGTATGTCACATGTGGGATCCTCAAAATGAATAAGCCTGACAATCACTTTTCTTCAATGAATCACTATAAAGAGAAGTTCGGTCATTCAACTGCTGGGGGTCATTCCCTTGTGCGCTGGGTGGACTGGAAAGTTAACAACCAAGTGCAACTTTTACCAAAACAAACAAACAAATCAACATGTGTTTTAAAAGTTCTCTGAAAACACATTTTTTACTGTTCTTAATCTATTTATCCTTTGGCAAAATGTCCACAGAATTCAGAATAAAGTTTTTTTATATTTTCCTTCCTAAAAATGTGAACCCAGAAATGGATCTGATAGTCTTAATACAGCAGGAATGAGTATTGTGGTCAAATGAACAGCACTGAAAAACATTAACTCCAGGAAGACCGTAAAGCAGCAAATCTGAATTTTTAACATCCGCAAACTGAAAGTAGAATCCAATATGAACACTTACAAACATCTTAAAAAAATTACTCACAGACGTTAAAATATGTACAGACCCTAGCAGAAAAGGTGAAGAAATATCTCACGTCAGATGTTCATTTAAACCAAGTGACAGAACTATTTAAAAAGCCCCCCCCCCCCCCCCCCCCCCCGAAAAAAATGTAGGATGATGAAAAGATTTAACTTTATTGGTTTGCACTTGGTTAAAAACAAAACCAAAGCCAACAAGCAAACAAAGCAACTCCACCAACTGAAGTACCCATTTGAAGTAGCTACAATACACACTGAATAGTTCATTTGAACATTCACAACAACTTACTGTAAAAGTGGCACCAATATATTTTCGTTGAGCACATAGTCTCTGCACTCTGGGCTGTCTCCTGCTATGTTGCCTAATGCCCAGACAGCCTGCAAAAGAAAGTGACAACAAATAGCTAACGCTTACTGACCCTGTAGTGTCATATCAAGCGATAACCTGCTTATATTTATAATACTTATATATATTCAAATTCACAGTTCTTCTCCTTAAAGACGAAGGAGAAGACGACTACGAAGAAGAAGTGTATGCAAATCACTACACGTACCTGCTCCTGAACATCCTCAATTTCTGAGCCCAGAAGGCGAATGAAGATAGGAACAGCACCAGCATTGATGACCATTCTTGTCTGTATGGACGTTCCTGAGGCAATGTTTGTCAGGGCCCACGCAGCTTCAAACTGCACAAAAAAAAAAAATACAGCAGCAGAAAACATGAAAATAATGTCAGTCATGAGTTAGAGGTGACCAGAATGTAACACGTGTTAATAGGTACCGGCAGTCAGTTCTAAGCGCTGGAGGAAAGCTAGCAGAAGTAGCCAAAATTGCTTGTTTTCCACAGGCCCAATCTCCCAAGTTTCCCACCCACATGAATTAAAACTTATATGTGGTGAAAGATCTATTTTCCCTCTTTTGTTTCGTGTGCTTCTTTTGATTGTGGATTAAAGATGAAACGAGTTCTTTGTTCTGCAATACACCCACTGTCACCGCGTTCGCATCGAAGTCAAATCGCATCACGGTTCAGTGATTCGCGCAGCACATGCCTATGAATATCGGACGGTGCGGCGACCACAGCGGGCCAGCGCTTGTTTCTAAAAATAGTGCTGATGAAACTGCACCGTTACGTATAATTTTCAATCCCAAACACTCACGGGAAATATCTTTATTTTGCAGTCGAAAAAAAAAATGAGTCCATTTTTATTTCAAAATTACAGACTCCAGGCATACTATAACAACTAAGTATCTGGTACGGATGTAAAGCGTGTTTTCTGCAGTTTCTAGTGATATATAATTTATGGGGCCTGGCTTTGTATGGTCGCCGCGCCGTCCAATCAAAAGAGACCCCCCCCCCCTCTCCCAATCCGCGCGCCGTTCAGTCAAAACAATGACGGTATCGACATGTGTTCCGAGCGCGCGAGGAATGCGCTTTCGGTGGATCACTTTCTTCACAGACAATCTCGGGGAGTAATTAAACATGTTCTTTTTAACTGAGAATGTTTAATTTATCGGACTGTACTTTCGTTTCTCTGTTTTGAACAAGATTAAGTAAAATATTTAACCACGAATCAATGCTGTGCCAGAGCATAGGTGCGCCGATAAGGATGAACACAGTCAACCCACGAAGACGATCGCACGTGTTTTGTGTTGGCTTAGCGTTAAAAATAATACCCCACCACGATCTTACAATCATTAATCTAGCAACTGAATATTTTTCACGTACATCACTTCATGTTTGAGCCGATGGTAGACGTATTTTTAGTAACTTTACATTTCTGTGGCATGCAGCGATGGCACAGAAAACCGGAAGTTGTTCCACGAGTGAAAACAATGGCCGCGTGCTGATTTCCACCTTTGGCCAAAAATTTTCCGGCTTCTCAAAAAGTGTTTCAGTCGTCCTCAACTTGGGCTCAAGTGTAATTAAAAATAAAACTTGATCTTGGCTGGGGAGCATGCCCTTGCACACACCCCTAGCTTAACAATTAAGCAGGCATGCACTCCTGGCTTTGACACTTCATCACCACAGTAAGTGTTAGGCAGTTTGTGGTGAACACACTGTGTACTGTGTAGTTTTACACAGATAAAGAAACGCCTGAAATCAAAATGTGTACTAGCAATCTGTGAATTTTTACAAAATGTCATCCTCTTATGTGGGTCCAACTGTATTACAGCTACACTACATCACTACATGCAAAAACTACAGTTTGGCAACCCCTAAACTATGCTGAGAAAAGAAGTTTCAGTATTTTCAAAATCGACAGCTTGCACCCATGTTTGCCCCAATAATGCTCTTCATGTACCGGTTTTGGGATAATTATTAATTTCAGAACTCTCTTACAAAAGTTAAAAATAACATTACAGTGTTATAAGGAAACATGTAATCTATAAATATAATATACAGTTGCATGTAAATTGGTTGATTTGTTTCTGAGTTATGACCTTTTAAAGTAACCACCTAAACTTCCCTCATTTGCGTCTTTTTTCCGCCGGTCAAATTGCAGAAATTGGCATTTTGGGGAGCCTGTTTCTCAGAAATTACTTCATACATGTTTGAAATTTTGGCTGCCGGTACCTAGTGTTAATCATCTTGTTATAACAGATCATGAAACAGACCAGGAACTGTGAAGTCTGCCAGCCAAGTTACTTTCAGTTTTATCTTCTATCAACACATCTTTACAAAACATCTCTGACCTAAAGAAATTTCCATTTTTGCGGGCTGTATTCTTAAGCTCCTTAGCACATAATGCTATGATACTATGAGACTGCATGTAACCCACTACGCCGTGCTAGCGAGAACAGCCCACATACAGCTTGGCGCACCACTTGATTTAGGTCTGTCTCAGCCAGATTTACTCATTCAGTCGAGCACCAATAGCACAGCGGGCAACCGGAGGGCATCCTACTCGGAAGCAATGACTGGGTGTGTGAAAGGAGGGGGGTATACCTGAAGCGTCCAGCTGGTCTCTTTCTGTAGGAACTCCACAAAGCGGGGGATGATTCCGGTCTGGATCACCTCATCAATGGGAGGGTTTGGTTCTGGAAGAGAACAATTAAAACAAAACCTGACTTCATGTACATTCAATTTGGCACAGGACTGCACCATTGTTATGGCCAAAGTTTCACTCACTACAGCCTCTGGCAGGAAGTCTGCCTTAGAAAAAGCTCCAGTGTCACCACAAATGTGACCTGAACCACTATAACATACAAGTATAAAGTTCTCTGAAATTGGGAGTTCTTTCAGTTGTCTCAGGTTGTGCCAATCCTGGTACATGCATAAATTTACTTTTGCTGTTTCCAGGGGTTGTTGTTTCTCAGAAAATGTCAATGTTTGGTTTACCTTAGCACAGACACACTTGAGGACAGACAAACACAAGGGATCATTTCTGATGCTTAAGGGTTTTTTTTTTTTTTGGTGGTGGTGGTGGTGGTGGGGGGGGGGGGGAATCATGTGAGCCAAAAACTGGAAAAGAACAACACGAGTATAAAGCAAAAGGAAACGAAACGACCCCTGTAGTGTAGTGGTTATCACCTAGGACCATGGACCGGGAGACCCGAGTTCAAATCCCAGCCGAGGTGATCAAGAAAATCAGATTCTTTCTACCTAGCTCGGCTCCTACCCACAGCGGGTGTGCTACGGACCAGATGGGTTACCCAGTTCACAGGTATGACTCTGTGGCTGTTTCCCTTGTTATGACACATCTTATGACGTAGATGATTACACGACCGGCACCGCATGTACCATTGTTTCCAGGCCTGGTCAACACCAGGATATTTATGACAGGAAGTGTGGAATGTGAAAAACCAACAAAAAACCCAAAGGGCAACCCAGACATACCTCTTGAAAGAAGTTTTCTGAACTTTTGAGTTGCAGCCTCTTGCTCCTCAAGGACATCGCTGTACAAGGCTTGTATCATGTCTGGACTGATGCCTCCCTGAAAGACAAATTCTAGACTGCTTACTGAAGAGCAATGTGAAGATAAAGAAACACAAACTTACAAACGCACATCAATTAACAAACCAGCATTACTTTAAACACTTGCTGAAAGAATAATTCTCCCAGCCAATACGAAAAAACTCTGTGGCATACATACCGTTGAAGACACAACTGGCTCCTGAAGATCCCCCATTGAAACCTCATCATTTTCTGTAGGCAGAGATACATTCCTGCGCTTGAACAGCTGTAAAAAAAAAAGAAGAAAAAAAAGAAGGAAAAATAAGAATATTTGTCAACACAAGACAGGCAAGTTGAAACTAAAATGACAAAATACATGCAGCACAATTTCAGTTAATACTTTAAAATTTTCGTAGTACTCTCTCTCTCTAGTATAAATATATGCTAGTTGCCTATAAATTATTATTACTTTGAAAGCAGAAGAGGGTATTCATTTAGTTCACCTGCAGATAAGGATCCAGAGCAGGTGTCTGTTTAGTTTTTTAAAATTGTGTCTACTTCTCTTTTGAACAATATACCAAAGTGTATACTTACTTGCTCATCACGCTTTTGTTTTCGTAGTTGGATACCCTCTTCTTCACGCCTGCGCCTTAGTTCCTGTGTGTCAAGTGCTTTGTTCTTGTAGGCCTTTAGCCTGTGGTTCGCAGGTCCTGATGCTTCAGACATTTTCAAGTGTGTAAACCTGCAAGGGGGAAAAGTGAGCCATCATAAACCCAAAATACATGTATTGTCAAAGTATACCAGTGAGTATTTAGCCTATTCAATAATTCAGAACTGCAAGCACAGCGAGCAACAAGGGCTATCATGTAGCTAGTGCCAAGTCCTCTGCGATGTCTTTGCAATTTTTGTGTTTCTCAAATTAAATAAAAATTACAAAACACAATGTAAACCATATTAATTAATTATTATTATACACATAAAAACTCTCTGGAGTTTAAATGAGCAACATGCATATGTTTGGTCTCATTATACCACAGTGGTACCAAGTATCATGGATGAGGGGACGTGTGACCCAACATCCACACAGTCTCACAGAGGAAAATGAAGAATCATACACATAATACCACATGCTTTCTGAAACCATGAGTTTCTCCTCCTAAAACAGCCCTCTTTAACCAGTTTAAGTCTAATGTATGGGCACAATATGCCACCTCAGAACCTGTGACAAAACAATACCTACAAATAAAAAATTAGTTTGCTTTTTTTTTTTTTTTTTTCAGTTTCTTTCTTTTTTAAAATGCGTAATAACGTTCATAGAAGAGGTACCCTGTGCCCAAACCTCTCGAGATGCTGTTAACCACTAGAATTTCGGTAAATCATTCTAATACAACTGAACTGACTGAGCTATAACTTATTTCCTGAAGTTCTTTGATCCTCCTAGTCTTAAGACGTACCACATGTAACGGTCTTTCTGACTAACTACCGAAAACAAAGGCAACGTAGTAATATATTATATGGCAGATGTTAATTAACAAAGTCGGAAAGAGGTTTATGGTTAGAGAGCTCAATTTGAATGAGGTTTAGGGTTACAAATCTAGGTTAAAACTTAAAATTAAATGAGGTTTAGAAGTCAGAATACTGAGCAGTTGGGTTCTAAGTCACGTTCGGACTGGGTGGGAACATATTTTTTATTTCAACAAGTCAAACTAATGTAGATGTTTCTTTTCACCATTATTTACATCTGTGTGTGGCTATTTATGCCAAACCCAGCCCAAACCCGATCCCTAACCCTAAACAGTAAACTTCAGTATTCTGCCTTCTATTTTTCTACGCCTAAACCTCATTTAACTTTGATTTCTAACCCTTAGCCTCAATAAAATTACGTTACTAACCCTAAACCTCCGCCATATTACGCCCTGTTCTCGGTAATTAGTAGGATCCCCACGCTTAATGATAATCGCTTTTGTAACACACACATGTATACATGTATGAATACATGTATGTATGCGACTCTCATACCCAGGTAACCCTGACTATGAGTGTGAACAAAGATAAGTGAGTTCTCAGCTCGTTGAAAAAGCATGGTACTAAAATCAGCTGAAGACGACAAACTCTCCCAAAATCACTGCAGTACGACTGGAAACCACCATTTTCTCACAATGTGACTGTGACCGAGGCGTGCAATCTTGATCAATAAATTTGGCAATAAGTACAAGAAAAATGCATCCGACCCTGAGCTCCCGCTTACAGAAATGGTGAAATAAAGTCGAGCCGATTTTCGGTCATACATAAGTCTATCAACTTACCGCACACGAGGTCAGCAAAAACTCGACGAAAGAGGAATATTCGATAAAATTCTGGCACACAGTCACTTTCTTCGTGTTTCAGTCGCCACTTGTCTTCGACTGAGCATGTGCCGGATGTTCATTCGTTCTAAAATTACTGTGAAGAAAATGTAAAATAACATATATTTCGTATTATATTTGAAAAAATATAGAGGATTTCTTCTCGCAAGAAACATATTAAATCGTATTTAATTTATTCTCAATCATATGAGGCTGCGGACGAGATTAGGTTATCTAATATGGCGGCGCCCACGCAGACCGTCGTGTGTGACGACTTTCTAGGATTTCAGGTACATGTATTAGCTCGGCCTAGCAGTACATGAATCATGATGCTAAACTTAGATCTGTAGTACTCGTGGATAAATACATTTCATATGCAAAAGAAAATATTGTTACCATTTTCGCCTTGTTTTGCCTCCTTCGCACATTCGGTCTTTCAAGGACGAAACAAAGTTCGTCTGCTACTTGCCTTACTCCTTTTCAGTTTTGATACTTATGACCTTGTTTGTGTGAAATCACCCCCCCCCCCCCAAAAAAAAGCAACAAAAACCCCAATTAAAAAAGATAAATAAATACACATGACTGAAGAAAAGGATATTCCTGTGTTGAAACATTACTCTGACTTGCAAGTAATCATGTTAGATAACCCGCATTCAAAGCTGTTGAAAGCTTTTCATTTTATTGATTAGTTGATGCATTATAATATTCAGAAATTCATGAATAACTCATTTCTGAATTGCGCATTTGAACATGATTTTATTCATTCTTTGCATGAAAGGATACCAAAGCCCAAATATGTTTCGCCTAAATTGTTACTTTCAGATGGTATGTGAGTGTGCCCACGCACATACACAAATGAGTTACCAATGACAGGAGAAAAATAAAATGGCAACATCTGCTTTGCTTTTTAGGTTTGTGTCAATTTAAAGCATTTTTCTCTCTACCAACAGGAAACACTGAAAAGAATGCGTTTAATTGATGACAGGATTGTGAATGCCTTGAACACAACAGTACCCACACAGTCTTTTGCTAGACAAGTTGATGCTACCAAACAGTGCAAATGTTTGTATGAAGAGGTATGTTTTTAAAATGCTTGTACTGTCAGAATAAGCAGTACCAATCACTCACACATAGAGCCTCACTTGGACAATCTCTTGATTGAGCGGCCATCTTGTCGTTCATGACCGCTTTTGCCCAGCACGGACGGTTTTTCTTCTTTATTGCATCTTCAACGACTGACCACCTGCAGTACACGACTTTCGACAGCTATTCTGCTTGCAAAACGACCCCGCACCTCTGTTGTGTGCGACCACGGCTGGCTTAGTTGGCGCTTCACACTTTGTTGGCAGCCGATTTACCTCCGACCGCCCATGGCACTTGGGCCGACACTACCCGCGAGCCGCCGCTTGGACCCACACCGCGGACAAAGACAGGGCAATTAGCACATCGCCCCCTAAACACAACTGCAGTTATGCAAGTGATGATCACCCCATCTGCCAGTTCGGATGTTGTTTACACCTGTCAAATCACTGACCATTGTTTTCACAAGACACCCTATCACGCGTATGTCAGTGCATGTGAACGTGTATCTTTGTGTGCCAGTGTGTGTGAGTGAATTACGGCGATACTTGGTAGGTTTGGTGTGGTTCCTATTCCTCCTTGTTTCTGTGTTTGACAATTAAGAAAACGGAAACTGCCGCTGGGAATTCAGTCCGACTAAACTCAGTGATTTGACACTTAGCAAATTGACAATGCCGGGATGTCGGTGTACGTCGTTTGGACACGTTATCCATTGCTCAAATTTAGGTAAAGCCACACAATCTTGATTACTAGAAGACTCCGCAGAAACGCCAAACTCCGCTACTGAGTCACATTAAAATTTTTGCCATTACCTATACGGTTGATATGCACTCCTGGGGAGAGGTCCGGACACTACTGTGAGATTCTGTGACTTGGGCGTTAACGACCGTTCCTGCTCGGCCCTGTGGGTGGTTGCCCAAGTGAGGCTTTACTGTGTGTTTGTGTGTGTGTGTATATATGGGCCTCTGCTTTATATTATGTGTATTGTGTGTATATGTGAGAGTCCGAGAAGTTTGTTTGCTTTTCGTGTCTTGTTTTTAAAAAACAAATTTGTGGCACCTGGATTACTGGAAATGGGTCCCACTAGGTGTGTGTGTGTGTGTGTGTGTGTGTGTGTGTGTGTGTGTGTGTGCGCGCGCGCATTTGTGTGTGTGTGTGTGTTTTAATTGTTATTGATCACGTAAGTTTTTTGTTTGCAGATGGAAGATTCCTACAAATCTCGGGAAGCTGTGATCAAAAAGTGTATATCCAAAGTGTCTGCAGATGTCAACAATTTAAGGCAGTTAAAACAGGAGAACCCGGATGATGGCGATGTGCTAAAGAAACTCCGGAAAGAGCAAACCAAGGTATGTGGTTCAACCATGCATAAGAGGACTTCGCAGTGGTGCACTTGGCACTACAGTATATATACTATAGGACTTAAACTGAATGGGGTGCAATGAGACATATCGTCTGTTGCAGTCATTTCAATGTGGACACTGAGCAATATGGACCACGCAGACACAGGGCTCAAAATTTTCCACTCCCCCCCCCCCCCCCCCCCCCCCCCCCCCCCCCCCCCGAAAGTGTGTTTCCTCCTCTGAAGCACTTAAAATCATGCCAAAATGCACCAAATTACACAGATTTTTAAATAATTCTAAGATGTTTGTCCAAAAGGTGGTTTCCTCCGCTGAAGCACTTCGTCATGAATGCTAAATTCACCAGACCGCACAGATTGAAGTCTGTTTAAAAAACAACACCCCAAAAAAACAACCCTTGGGGAGCATGCCCCCAGACACCTCTAGCACAACGCGTTTGCTTTGCAGTTGTACGGTCCTGGCGTTGCCACTTCATCACCAAATGTTACACACTTTTCCTCCTTTTTAAGCCCTGCGACAGTATTTAGTGCTTACGCAAAACGGACAGTTGAAACAATCATGGAACTTGAGCCAGGGTTTCTCTGTCACTGAGAACCTGAGTTAAATATTTATTGGCCTAGGCTTCGTCTTCAGAAATGCTTCCGTTTCTGGAATGTGCACATGCACCAACATTTTTTTTTTTATGAGGAAGTAGCTTCTGATAAGCCAGGATGCGCAGGAGAGATGTGCATGTTCTTTATATCCTGCTGGTTATAGTACTTCAGACCACCCTAGAATAAAAGTTTATTTGTAGACAGTGGAAAATATTTACACAAACTTGACGTGTTAGGCGGCATGGTGGTGGTGTTTTTTTTTTTATGTGTGTGTGTGAGTGTGTGTGGTCTTTTTTCTGAGCAACGTTTTCAGCTACTCATAGAGGTCTATGTAAACACTGGTCGCACTTTGTCCACCTTACCCTTTTTTTTGGCAGCTTTGCTAGGGTGGAATGTATTCTCATTTGGAGGGTAAATTGTTCCTTGTGTATCTAACAGAATTTCTGTTTGAACTCACTGTTGACTGGGGCATCCCTTAGAAGTTAGTGTTGCCAGCACACTGGTTGGAGCTGATCGAGTGTTTCCAAAAATCTTGCAGTGCTTGCCCCATCACGGTCTGTAGGAAGCAACTGCTTTTTCGAGTTCTCAAACCAGTTCTACTGTCAGTTATGTACCTTGAATTTCACTGGCTTCAGCGTTGGTCTTGGTAACTATTATTGTCTTTGGTGGGACGACTCATGGAAATACTCTCAATTTTTTCTTTTCATTTTTTAGAATTCTCTTTTGCTTGATAAGCTGTGTACTGATAAAGGTGTCATAAGGTGAACTAAAGTGTTTGGATACTTCCTCAGAGCCATAGAACAGTGTTGTAAAAGAAAGAAAAATGTTAAAAATTTAGATTTTAAAATTGTCTGGCAAGTTTAGAATTTTCTGAAATTTGGCTGAAAAGTACACCGGATTAGGCAATTTGATTAACAGGTGAGGTTTTTGTTCTATATATATATATTTTTCATTAAAAAAAAACAAAACGAAACTGGTATGTCCCCAGGTGTCAACAGGGTCAAAGAGACGCGTCGTCAATGAGTTTAAATACTAAAAGAAACTTGCACCGCTCGTAGGATTGTTTGGGCACCCCTGGCTTTCTGTACAGATATTGTCACCACATATCAGGTTCTTTTAGCTGACTGGTATTCAAGCACAGGAAGCATTCTGCAAAAGCTCAGATGTTTCACCTCCGACTGTTACCTATGATGACCTGTAAAGAAAGGCCTGATTACCTTGCACTCAGTTGTTTGGGGTCAGTGAAGCAAACTGAAATACCGATCCATTATTTTCACTGTTACTGATGATGAGGTCTTAAAATAGTGGTGACAGGCTAGACACATGCAACACAGTTCAGTTTGCACAGGACGTGATATTGCATTTAACTGCTGGCTTTCATATATACATGTACTGCATTCTTTTCTGTTTACTTAACAAGTACCATAAATATATACTCTCATGCAAAATGAAGTTGATGTTTCAACTTTAAATCCAATGTTCCAAGAGTTGCTTTGGGAACTGCATTGACTGACTGCATAAATTGAAATTTCTGTTTGTGTGGCATTTGGTGTGCCTTCTTTTGATATTTCTGTTGTAGGTTTGATGTTCTATTGTTACGGTTTTGTTCAATTTAATTGCATTTAAGAAAAAGGAGAAAATATGAAATATTCATTCTGCGTGAAAGTATAAAAGAACACTGGAGATCTGCTGTAGTGTAAGATAATGAAATTATCCTCATTCTGCATTGCTTTTCTTTCTTGCCGTCTGTTTTGAACAGCTCCGTTTGATGCAGCAAGAGCTGAACGTGGAGGAAGTTGTCAAGGACAGAACACTGAAGGTGAGTTGGAGTAAAACCTCACTGTTACCATGTTTACTAAGCTAACTTATGTTTGGAACAGTTTCACTTGTGAGTGCGCCTGTGCGCTTGAAATACTTTATCTTGATGATTAGTAGAGTTCTTAATGTGACACAGGGCTGTGTACACTTAGCGCGAGCTGTCAAACACTCCAATTCTACAACTGTTGATTACAACACTCACTGAATGTATTAGCCGTGTCAGTCAGTACTCTTCTGCTGGCTCACTGCCAGTATTTGAAAAGCTGTCACCGTGCAGGTGTTTAAGTGGTGTGATGCTAGACATCACAAAAAAGTGCTGAACGATGTGTGAGCATAAAAAGGTTGGGCCATTCATATGCCATCTCTTTACACAAACCAGTACAGTGTAGGTGCGCCAGTGGAAACGGCCGACAGCCTTATATATATATATCTATGAAATGCAGTGGTTATGTACACTGCTGTGTGCTTAGTAATGCAGTGGTACAATAACTTGGATGAGAGGTGACCAAAGGCATATTAAGAGTGAGTTATTAAGACTACGACTTTTCCCAGTAGCCTATTATCCCTTTCATCGCCATTGGCGCCGCTCGGCGACATGTTAGCCGAACGCCAGTGTCGCCGCACGGTGACTTGTAGGGCAGACGCCACTGTCGCCGTGCGGCGACGTAACACAGTGAATTACCAAACTTGCACAAGTTTGCACATTGTCCTTTATTGAGTGGTACGTTTTGAAAGCAAGGGGCAATGTTTTATCCTGTGGACACACTGTAAACAAGAGAGAAACCCAAACTTGAGAAGTGTTCAGTGACAGTGTTCGTGAAGTGCTGTGTTTATGAAGTGTTCCTTTGGATCAATAGCTTATGGATTTATCATCAGTTTGGTGAGTACATGTACTTGCTTTCAAAATAATCAAATGTTTTTTTGTGTGACTAACAATAGTTTTTGCTTGTATGATGATATTTGTATATTGATAGCCATACAGTACAACAGTGCTATTACCACATTCTAAATTTCATCTTCCCCCAAAACATAACTTACTGGACACTTTCACAGATAAATAAATTGAATATTAGCTGTTTTCCTTTGTTCAGGTGCCTTTAATTTGATACCTCATTTTCAAAAACTGGTTGAGTGGTTGAAAAGTTATAGCTATTCAAAGACAGTAGGGTGCCGCCTCTGTGTTTTCTCTGCTGCACTGCTGGCGTACAGCTGACAGTGTTCTATGCAAGCCTGGCGTAGAGGTGCACACTTGTTTTGCACTGCTGGCGTTGAAAGGGTTAAGTAGGGATAATGTTCTACCTGTGTATCGTCAGGATATGCTTATTGTATTTTTTTTTTTTTTCGCAGGTATTCTATGAACGATGCCGGGATGCATATAGACCACCTACAGCTCCAATTATCTGACCAAAGATGTCAGAGGAAGAATCCTGCACTCCCATGTTGCAAGAAAGGAATATTCTCAGATCAAGTTGTGACCTTTTTTTTTTAATAGATGCCAATCATGCAGTGTGTGTGTGTGTGTCAATTTTGTGTGAAAATGACTCATTGTTTAACAAGCTGATTACCAGTGAATGCGTTGTTAAATTGAATAAACATGACTGTTATAACCAGTGGGAATAAGCAACTCGTGTTTGTATGGTATCTCATTTCTGCTGTTTGTGCATTTATAGTATGTTAGTTTCTATAAAATCAGGACTCATTAAATCATGTATGTCTTTTAATATCTGTGAAATTGTGCAGTGTGTTTTTGATGGACGAGATGAATGAGTTGTAACTGTATGCACTGGAAAAACAATGTACAGTGAAACCCAGACATTGGCCATCAAACCTAGTTCCAGCATTAGAAATGCCTTATCGTGCCTCTGGGTTCGGTTTATGTCCAGATCAGCTTGGAAGTGTATCACATTCCCACGAAAGGAAACCATCAACCCCACCAGCACAAACCACCGACACTACCACAAGATCCTAATGTCTCTACCGTTAGTTAGAAATGAGCTTATGCCTGGTATGTGCCAGGCATTTGTGTTGTCAGGGCTAAGAATGAAAAGGGAGGACATCTGCGCGGCGGCAAGTTCGTAACGTGAAATGCTATCAAACGGCGTGTGGGTTGTGGTGTGTTTACTGAAAAAAATCTGCAGCGATTTTTTTCCTGGTTTCCAGCAAATGATACACTTTCCTTGTACACTGTCAGAAGAAAGTTATTCCGGCCTCGGAGATCCAACCAAATTCTATTTTGGTTCCATCCATCTACCACCATTCAGCCTCCACCCTCGGGAGAACTAGTGAACATGATGAAAAAAAAAAAAAAAAAAAAATGCAGTATCCAACCCTAAAAGGGTCTCCATGCTGTCTTCCAGCACCCTTTCCACTGAATTCTGATAAAGTGACAGACGAATGTTGCACGTGCATGTCCTGTAAAGAGTTCTGCTCCTTTGAGACTACACCTACCATCAAAGCACAAGGCATGATGATGTGTGTCACACAGTTGGGGGAGCAATCCTGTGATATCCCTACATCCAAACATGGGGCCTAGTACAGGTAAACAATGTCTACAGATAGGCTAGGGAACGCAGAAAAAGAAGAAGACAGATAGGCTGAATTGATAGAAATCCCCCATGCGTATAGCAAAAAACAACATACTGTAAAACAAAACAAAAATATCCTGTTGGGTCTCTTTTCACTTTTTGTGCTTACAGATTTTTCATGAAGAAAATGGTTTCCGAGATATCTTAGGGGGGGGGGGGGGGGGGGGGGGGGGGGACAAAAAGAAATGTTTTTTCGGCAAATGGACTGTACCAAGGAAAACAAATAGCCTGCGGAAGAAGACATAAATGAAATTTATGCATTTTGGTACATGTATATATATCGGACCAGTCACTTCAGACCTGAACATATTCCAGTACCCCCCCCCCCCCCCCCCCCCAACGGGCGTGGCGTAGATACGTGGTGATGAGTAGCATTATTTACTGAAATTTGTTGGAAGTGGCTGAAATGCGAATCTAAGACTGTGAGAGTGGTTCTCAGAAAACCTGTGATTTAAATTTTATGGCATATTTCCAAACAAAAGTGTAACACAGGTAATGTTCAAGTTTTATTTTCACCACCTGGTCAAGAGGTACAGTCACCATATAGCTTAATATATTTTCTCTTAAATGAAAAAACAAAAGAAAAACAAAAACAGAGAAATAAGGAGAAGAAAACAGGACTGCCAGCAACATGGAAAAAGTTCAAACTTTTCCCCGATAATCTTCACACATGTGAAACTTGATCATGTAATGCAGGTATTCACATGCTGCTCAGGTTTCAGTTCTTGCCAGTGCTTGTGTTTGGAGGGGGAGTAGAGTAACAGCCTCACTGAGCTAGAGAATATATACATGTACTTCACTGTACATGTATAATTACAGTCCTGTCGACTTCTGAAACATGGATGTGGAGATGCTTGCCAACACATGAACAAATCACAATATACACGTACAAATCAGTATAACTTCTACTCTCAAATACATCTTTTTATTTTTTCTGACATTTTTTCTCTTTATAAAAACAACAGAAATAAAAAAAAAAAGACAAAAACAAAGACAGGACCGCCAGCAACACAGAAAAGGTCAAACTTTTCCTCCATAAACTTCATCCATGTGTGAAACTTGACCATGTAAGACAGGTATTTACAAGTTCATACTGCGAGTGTGGCAAAAAGGGCATGAGCATTTTGAATCCCATACACTCTTTATGCTTTATTGTCTGCGTCCTGGCCCTCAGCATGCCACAGTCTGTTCTGTCGCACAATGCTGTCACCTCGCTGTGCTGCCCGGCGACCAGACCAGGCATACGCAGCCGCCAGCACAACTGTCATGGCCACCATCATCAGGTTGACACGTATCCGAAAAAGGTCCTTGGCCTTCTTCATCTGGATGTTCCTATGACACGTCATTCAACAATGCAACTGTATTGCACATACACAAATACAAGTAGACAAGTCAAACATTTATTTACAAGGCAACTTTACAAAGAAGTGCACGCTGGGGTAAAAACCTATTTTCATGTCTCATGATCATACGTTAACCCTGATCTTACTGAACTGGTCTTATGCTGAGAAATTAAATCATAGAGGTAGCCCAGAATAGTCTAGCTGTTCTCAGCAAGACTAGGGTTGAACTGCACAGCTCAATAACAAAATTCAGTAATGAATAATTCATTGGGTTTCCATCTGTGAAGACTGTTTGCAGATGTCCTGAAAACTTTTTGCAGTATAGTATGCCCTGTCCTGCTGGTAGTAATGACTTTCTGCCCTTGCATAAATGCATGCTGTGGAACGAACACGTCCACAGGTCTCACAGACGCAATACAACATGAAAACCCACTGGATGCAAACTTTAGTGTGTACAGGTCAAGTTGACTATAAGTTTCGGTTGTTTGTTAACAACCCTTGTCCCCGGCTCTTTTGGCATATTAACTTTAATCCAGTTTGGAATTCCAAACCTTTGCCCTTGCTGGCGCAAGATGTCTGTACCACTTGTCCTCTTGTCTAAAATGGTCGTCGATGGGTGCACATGACACATACTCACGTAACTTCTCGAGGAACTTGCGACACATCAGCATACCGTTTGGTCCACACCAGTATTTTCTTGTCAAAATCAGAAGGCTTGTGGTAACCTGTAATGAACAAGAGCTGATCAAACTAAAGCGAATGAGAAAACAAACTGTTAGTACTGCTTGTTTGTGTGTATGTGTTTTGCCAGGACACCCTAAACATCCAAACATGTACAGTGGCCACAGGGGTTTGAAACGCTGTCAACTGGTTCTGGCGAGCCCACTAAAAGTTGCCAGCTATACCTGGCACAACCTCCGTCCTTTCCTTGTTTCGGGCCTTTACACTGTAATCGACAAAGACCGAAATTCATTCCTAGAGCTTGCCTTCGCCCGCTGATCCACGAGCAGCAGACGACGCGTGTAAGCCACGATTTCCTGCGCCGTGTCCCACGTTCCTTAATGTGTGTTGTTGTGGCCATGATCTGGTGGCTATATGCTTGCATATCTGGCAGACTGAAGTCACGAAACGCGCCATCTTCTAGACGTCAAGTTCTCAAGTCAGTTTTGGTGGAAATCCGCGAAGGAGTTGCGTAGTTCACCTTGGATCGTGTGGCCTTCAAAGACAGCTGTCATATATGCAAGACTATTATCCATTGGCCAAACTCGAACTAACGAAGAAGTAGGCAAAACATGATTGGACCAATGTAGCAGAAGACAGAGTAGTCTTTCTTGCAGACACCAATTGCTCCTCTTGCATTAGAGAGCAACTTGAAAACGAAAGCGGAAAACGGAGCAGCAGAAGAAAACACTGTTCTTGCAGTGCTGTCTGTTTTCTTGGGTTTTTGTTTCTTCAGATCACAGTATGGGAGAAATGGGTAATCAGCACGCTTTGTGAAATCAGCAGCAAATCATCTGTCGAAACCCTAACCAGCAGCTTCCATAGGTAAGATCCGTTACCCTGGTCTAAAAAGACAAGCGTTTTCCTGCGGCAGCCTTGTTATGACTTTCTTAGAAACATTGCCGATTGGCATGCGACACATTCACACTGCATTAGCGTAATTGTGCACTTCCCTTATCTCCCTTATCTTACGTCAAAAGTGTCGAATACGTGTACATACTTTGTTGTTTCTTTTATCACGATAATCAGATGTGTCTCTGGTGTACAACAAAGTGTGTACTGATAACAGTCGCAGCCTGAACATAATATGTATGTGTCAACTTCCTTCCTAACTGTACAAAGACCCTGTATGGTGCAGTGGGATTGTTGCTGTTGTTACCAATTTTTTGTTTCTAACAGAAGTTTGCCAGTTCTGCATCCCAAAATGTGAAATTTAAAATAATTCTGTCTTACTCAGTTTGTCAGGTAAAGCTTCTAATTCAGACATGCTTCCAAACAAGCCCAGGACATTTTCCTGTCTTCTGTGCAATGCTGAAGGTTTTACGTCAAGTGCCATGGAGGAGCATCTGCAGCAGTTTCACAGTTCACCAACTGAAAGCGCCTCCAGTTCTGTCAGCTCTATGAAAGACTCTGTTACTCTGCTGCCAACAGATTCAGTTACCTGTTGCATTTTTTGTGACTTCACTACTGCTTCAAATGAGACACTTCAGAACCACATCAGAACTGAGCACCTAGAACAGAATGTTTGCCCACTATGTGATCTTGTCTTTTCTGCTGCTGGTGATGCAGAAATTCATCTAGCAGCAGACCATGCTGATATTTTTAATTGGGGAAATAGTGACATGACTACTGATTCCCTAGAAACTCAAAATTGTGAAGAAGTTGAGGCTGTTGACCCTCAAAACACACCAGAACTCAGCTGCTGTTCGGAAGATTCCATGGCTGATTCTGATGTCCTGCATGAAAGTTTGAGGCTGACAGATTGTCCTGTCTCATGTGAAGGCAGCACAGTTGATGGTTTTGAAGGGGAGAATGATGTGATTCTGCTAACAGATTCCTCTGAAGAGATGGAATCAGATGAGCAGCAAGAGGATCAAGACCAGCCCAAGCCACAGTATGGTGAAGGTGCAAAACCAAAAGTTATGGATGTAAGAGATGCTGTGGTGACAAGTGGGTTGTCTTCTGGGCAAAATGCAAGCAGTAGTACGAGCAGTAGTGAGCAACATGACTCACACAAGACAAGCTCTGAGTCTGAGAGTGCAAGGAAAGTGTCCGACAGCAACTCAACAGAGAAAATGTTTGACTGCCCCTTCTGTTCATTCAAAACTGCATCAGAAATTGACATAAACCATCATGTCAACAGTGAACATATGATGCAGGAGGAGGAGGAACCAGTGCCAGGTTTGCAGATTTCCTGTACACCTGTCCATTCTGTTGCTGTGGATTTGACTCCCCCAATGACCTCGCTTGTCACATTAATGCTGAGCATCCTGATGAAGAAGTAGGTGGAGGTAGCTCCTACCAGGATAGGAATTTCTCCTCCCCAGTGGATAAACCGTCACCTGGATTACTGCCAGCAACAGATGGACAACGGAGTGGTGTGGAGAAGGAGTGCCCAGTTTGTGGGGTCATCACGAAACATTGGAACACGGCAATGCTGGCAGCGCACGTCAATGAACACTTCCAGCACAAGCCACGTTCATCTTCTGAAGGTTTCACTGTTTTGTGGTTTATGAATGCGATGCATGAAGTTCAGAGTTAGGGTGTAAATAACAATGAAAATAAGGGTGTCTGTGATGCCACATGTGAAAACAGGGCTTAAGTTGCTGGTTGTTGTTTCAAGGTGGTGCAGTCAAAAGGTCACTGAGAACATGGACTGACCACTGTCCTTCCCAGCTTGAAAGAATGATAGAGCTAAACAACTATCAAACTTAAAACTATTCTTCTTTTTTTTTACACCAGGAAAGACATAGTTTGAATGTTTGCATTAATAATCAACTCAAAAGTGATAGTTTTTAGTACATTGACACTTTACCCATGTTTTCACATGTGGTTTCATGTGCACATATTATGCATTAACCTTTTTTCACCACTTGTGGAAAACTACATTTTTCAAAGGTATCTGATTTAAATTTTAATGTACTGATCTGAATGATTATGTGACCGTCATTATTCCACCTTGTCCTTTGTTTCAAGTGTGACTTATATATGTATTGGATTTGGTTCTGCTGTCTTCTACTATATAAGCTTTCTACTGTTCAGTTCACAGTTTTTGGGGTTGGTTGGGTATTTTGCTTGTTTTTTTCTGGTTTTGTGTCCTTTCCTGCCACATGCAATTTTCTGTTTTTCTTTTGTCTGAGTCAGTACATATGTGTACCTGTTTTTGTTTTCATGTACAGACCTTGACCGTAAGATGGCAGAAGCGCTGCAGGAGCAGGAAACGAAAAAAGCACAGAGACAGACAGAGCAGTTCAAGCAAGTGCAGGTGCATTTTAATTGAAGCCCACCTTTTGTCTTCAGTATCATGCGACAAAAAAATACTTCAGCGATGATTACCGGTAGTATCTGATGTGTATCTAGCTATTGTTTTATTCAGTTGGCTGACCATGTAAATAAGGATTGAATTTCAGGGATTTTTGCGGCCAAGTTCAGATGAATACCTGTTGGGAAAGTGGTTATACTGAAGAGTAAACTCAACCAGTTTACATCGTTTCCTGTACATGTCTCTCAATTGTCATCCTAATGTTTGGCGTGGTTTTGGAAACCCTCAACGTACACATTCCACAGTCACCCTTACCCTTATCTGTTTACTTTTTTTTTCCATATGCAAGGCTCAGTTTGGGATGGACACATCGGTGACGGCCAAACAACAGTTTGATGCAAATTTGGAGAAAGCTGTCAGCAAGGGTCAGATGTCTGCAGCTGAGTTCCATCAGAAAAAAGCGCAACAGGCGCTCAGTGACCAGTCGGGGGTGGATGATGGAAGCACACAGGTTGCAGGTATGTTTGGAACTGTGGTCGCTGATAATTTACAGTTTGGTTGCTTAATAGGCTGCAGGCATTTAAATTTTAAGACCGTTTGCCCGTCAAACTGTAGATGTGATATGGGGCCCTTGCTGGCTTGTTGCTAGTGCCTACCACATACTGAATCATTTGCAGCTCGAAAATCTTCCCCAGATTCTTGCGTCCTTTAACCTCGCAAAGGCTGCTGCATACAGTGTGTGCTGGGACACACAGGAGTTATGCAAGCTTGTTGCCTGCTTGTGTTGGCACCCAAACTTTTGCACAGGACAGTTTTTAAAATTAATTTCATTATTATTTTATATTTAATTTTATCAAAATAAGCAACAGCAACAAAATGTCAAATGTGTTTGTATGTCATATTAAGGGTGACACAGTTGAATAACTTCTCATCATTCTGGGTCTTCATTTTGTAAAGCGCTCAAAAAGCCTGCATGCTGAAATATGGAGAGACTCACAGCAACTGCACTGTTGTGCTAATATTAGTAATAAGCAGATGATTTGCATTTCATCCTATCAGGTATCATTGAAAAGCTGCAGTTGTACTACAGCGGCAGGGGTTGCCCCAGAACCGTGGCTCGTGTGTACCTTTGCAACAGCACTCATCACTACAGTAGTTCCTATGGTGACAAGGGCTGGGGCTGCGGCTACCGCAACTTCCAGATGCTGCTCTCTTGCCTCGTTAACGATGCAACGTACCTGCAGGTTCTTTTCAATGGTTGGTTCCAGCTGCTTACTTGCTCTGTGCTCAACCCTAGCTGTTACCTTTGTTTTTGTTTTGATGATGTTACCTGATACCATTTCTTACACTGCCAGTGGGAAAACAGCCATGTGTGTCAAAATGTGAGATCTGTATCAAATTCTGCACACTACTAATTGCCTTTTCACCAGTGAGTCATAATCCATGAATAAATAGGTTATAACACAAGGAACGAGTGATGCTGAAATTTTAAATGCTGTCAGTGGGGTCTTGCATTGATTGCCAACAGTGATTTTACTGAAACAAATGCAAACGCTTATGCACTCTTGACCTCATTTGATATTTGTTAAATAAATGAACAGCACATGTATTTACATTCTTGGTCGATGTGATACACTTCTTGCAAGTAAATGTGTAGTGAATCATACACAAGGTTTGTAAATGACAGCAGTGCGGTACATGTATGTACTAATGCTTACAGCTGTATTATTACTTTATTGACTTACTTTAAAGTTTATGCACTCAGCCACAATTGGCTATATCTGTTTTGTGTATTCGAAGGGCAAAACAAGTTACCATCCATAAGAAAGCTTCAGCATTTGATAGAAAGAGCGTGGCAGGCTGGCTTTGACCCACAAGGATGTGAGCAGCTGGGGGGCAAAGTGGTTAACACCCGAAAATGGATTGGAGCAACCGAAATAATGGCCACACTGTCATCGCTACACATAAAGTAAGTTTTACTAAATATTCTGTGTTAATGTTAAAGTCATGGGTACCAAGGTAAACATGATCAGGCAGTGAACCTTTTCGTACAACAGATTTTACTGAAAGAAGAAGGACCTTGATTGGTAGCGAAGGTGTAGTTGCAGTAACTACACCAATAAAAACATGTTGTCGATCGTTTTTTGCTACTTTGTTGGTTTTTAAAAAATTTTGGTTGTTTTTATTTCTTTCTTCGTTGTTGGGGAGGTGGGGTGGCCAAATGGTAGAGCGCTGGACTTCTAATGCTCAGGTCGTGAGTTTGTATCCCGGCTGGAGCCAAATATTTGTGCTGGCTTTTTCATCATTGCCCTGTCTTTTATATCACCCGCATGTGGTGGAAAATGACGTTAAAACTCCCAAACACCCACCCACCCTTTCTTCATTGTTCTTTCCTCCTTTCTGTAGAAACATTTTTATCATTTGTCCTGAAACAGTAGCCTATTCAAGCTTATGGCATCCAATGTCAATGTCATCATCTACTGTGGAAAAATTGTGTATTTGGTAGTGCACTGGAAAATATTTGCTTGTGTCCTGTTGATCTATCTTGCAGATGTCAGCTGTTAGATTTCCATGCACCATCAGGACCAGAAAACACCCACCCGACCATGATCAACTGGGTCAGAGATTACTTCAAGAACTCTCCAGGATTCACACCACCTCTTTATCTGCAGCACCAAGGTATGTGTTAGTCTAGCACAGAACAAGGTTGAAGAAAACTGGCAAATGCGTGAGATCTGTCAGTTTGTAATTGTTTTCTGGCTCAAATATAACACCTCAGACTTGTATCAGTAAGGATTTGGGTCAGTGCAGGCCTTGTGCGGTTACGAGAAATATATATGCTTCTGATTATAGCTGAGCTGCAGTGATCACAGGGCAAGAAAAGAAGATCAAAGTTTTAAATAATTTTTAGCACTTGATTTCTTCAAAACTGGAGGCTGCCAAGTTATGCAAGTGGTCACAATGGCCATAAGGAGCATGACTTCATGGTATGACTGATCAGTAGATGTTGCAGCCTGTCTTTTAGCAATGACGTGTCACAGAAGGCTGTAATTCTTTGTCTTGATGTTATGCATCTACCCTAGATGTTGACTTGCCTCTGGTCGTGACTTCATTAATATGTGCTGGTGTCCATCTTCTTTCCAGGTCACAGCCGAACCATTGTTGGGGTGGAGGAGCTACGGAATGGAGGCTGGAACCTGTTGTTGTTTGACCCTGGCACTGCGAAATCTCGCATGCGGCAGTTTCTTGGCGCCATTGACTACAACACACTCCAAGCAGTCCGTAAAACACCGAAAGCCTTTCGTGCCCGCCAGTATCAAATTGTGGCTGTGATGGGTGTACTGAAGGAAAGAGAGTACGAGGTTGGTGCTGCTGGGGGGGGGGGGGGGGGGGGGGGGCTAATGCATTCTGCAGATGAAGTGTTGCTCCATTTGTTCATTGCAATCATTTTCATAACTTCATTTGTGATTTCTTATTATAGTATTCTTATTATAGTAAAGAAATCAACCCTCACTACTTTTCTGGGCATAACAGGCTCTCTATACTTCAGCTAAGAATGACAGGAGAACAAATGCTCCTTGATGTTAATTTTGGCATTGAATTTGGTTTTACAATTTGTCTTATCCAGCTGCCATTTCAGTGTTTGCTGCTGCTGCTTCTTGAAAGAAATAAAATAATTTGTCGTACTAACTTGTGAATAAGTACACTTTATTTTCTTTTACTTTGATTTTGCAGGTCACTCAGCAGTTGGAGTTATATATACCTTTATGTTGAATTTTTGATACATCTGCTGTGTTTAATTCTTTTTTCTTTTATTGGCGGTCCCATGCACCCATTACCCCCATTTTGTCTTTTGTTTAGACTTCTGCCATTACTCTTTGTAAACCAAATATTGTGAATGCTGTTTTGGTTTCTTTTGCAGACAAGCAAATTCTTACGCTCAGTTAAGCTCAGCTGACCTGATTCAACGAACCCCCTACAGACAATATCATAAAGATGTCCGAAAACATTTCTTTCTGGGCTTTCTGTTTTTTTCTTTCTGTGTGTCTGTTGTGTGTGTGTGTGTGTGTGTGTGTGTGTGTGTGTGAGAGAGAGAGACTTCGACATGTTTATTGCATTAGGCTGTATGCCCATTTGCAAGGGGGGGGGGGGGGTGTACAAACAACGCAGATTGGTAAATGTACATCATGTGCATAAGTATTTGTAAACACGTGACATGTGAGCCAAGTCACTCAGTATATGTGACAAAAGGCGAATGGCCGAAAAATAGTTTCAGTCACAATGAGAGAGAGAGAGATCTTACACCTGTGTGCCCTTGTCAGCAGTCTTGGCGACAGGTCATTCGTGGCTCAGTCTGGAAAAGTTTGTTGGTGTGGGGTTTTTTTGGCCAAGAGGTACGTACATGGTCAGTAAATACAACCTCTCAGTGTCTGATGGAACGAGTCAAAGGCAAGACTCGCTGAATAATCACTGAAATCATCTAGGCCTCCCGTAGTGGAGTGGATAGCACTTCGGACTATGGACCGGGAAACCTGGGTTCAAATCCCAGCCCAGGCAAGTGGGATTTTTCCTACCTAGATCAGCTCCTTTTCAGAGCGGGCATGCTATGGGCCCAATGGAGAGGCTGTTACCACACAGCTGAGACTCATCAACTCCACGGGTGCTTCCCGGCCTTGGTATTTATGACACATATCTTGATGTGGATGATTACATGGCCAGCACAGCAGGTTCCATAGTTACTGGGCACATTTAATACTGCGGTATTTAGGACTGGAAGCACGGAATGCGGTGCCAGTAAACCACATGGACCTCCATAGCATCCTCACTCCATCACCCTCATCCTCGTCATTGTGCATAATAAAAATCAGTTGCCCCAGCCCTCTGTGGATTCCACACATGACCTGGGAGGCATACGACCGGAGCTGGCAAAGAGTTGGGGGCAACCAAAAAAACAAATCGTGGTCCGACGTAAAGGCCAGTGTTATGTCACGGTACATGTATCTTGCAACTGCCTGGCTGCAGCTCCGAAGCCTCGAGAAGAGAGCTGGCCTGGCAGACTGAACGTGAAAAAACTGGAAAAAGAAAAGAAAAAAAGGACCATCTGCAAGCCGGACAGACGTCTCCAACCTATGGGTCCGTGGTGTCGTTTCACGTCCGAGTCACCGAGGATCTAAAAGGGTCATGGGAAGTAATTCCTGTAACCTTGAATAAAATGGCGTTCATGGAAGGTATGCAGGTGTTCTAATAGAAAACTCCGTCAAATCGTAAGCGCTCCATCCAACTGCTCAGCACGAGACCGTGGGAAGCTGTGAGTAGAAACGAGAATGTTGCAATTTTGACCGCAATAGCTAAGTCTTTTTGTTATTTTGCTTCGGCGTTTTCTTTGTTGGGTCTCTGAATGTTTACAAGTGCTCTGCAGTGCTTGGAACACGGTGAAACGATGACTATTTTGCGGTTTCATTGACAATTTCAGGACTTTTGTCGGAAGTACTGAATGAAACCTCGAACGCAGTGTTACGATACACATATATATAAGTTAAACTGATTATTACAGTTGTTTCAGAGTTCTACTCGTACATCGAAATAATGCATTACAATTACCGTGACCTGTAACAGCCAGTGGACATTCTTCTTAGCTCAGAAGTTTTTTATTTGTACAAAGACTAGATACACAATATTTATGTACAGTAACCAGAATCCACTACAGCCCTTGGAGTGGTGAGTGTGCCCCCTCGCCATGCAGTGTTCCCAGTGACTCGAAAATACAAAGGTCCTTGGGCCCATCTGTCGATCCATATCCTTTTGTACATTTGAAGGGTCCACACATCATATTCTGTCTGTTATGCACAATGATTAGGCAGAAATGCGATGCTGCAAGTGTCCGCTGCTAGTTGCAGATCGCTTTTTCAAGTTATTGTTCATCGGGTTTCCAGGAGAGAGTTGAAAAATACTGTTTGGAGTTGGAAAAATACTGTTTGTCACGACGAGACCAACATCGTGCATCCCCAGTGACACGCTGTTCTCAAATTTGTGTCAGTTTAAGAGTTTTGTGCATACAAATACGCACACCTGTGCATAATTGGGAACACTGCCACAATGGGTGGAAAAAATGCTGGCGTGTAAAATCTAAAACTTACTCGTCAGATGTGACTGGTGAACGAAGTTGTTTTTTCAGCCACAATGCTCAGTAAAGTGAAGTGAAGAATGAGTGAGTTCAATTGGCTACTTCCGAGTCAGAATCAAAAGGAAACATTAATTAGTGGTCAACTTCAAATGCATTGGAGGAAGCGCCACCTCCTCTTCCAAAGAAGGCAAAGTTAGCAGAAGCTGAATGGTGCTGGTTTCTTTATACATACGTGTATGCATTAATAATAATGGGGCGGTCAGTCGTTTACCGGTTAAGAGACTTCGAGCCACCAATGTGAGACGTCAGGTTCGACTCCCACTTGGAGCGAAGAAGTTTTCTGCGCAGTTCAGTTGGGCCGATACTCGGGGTTCTCTCCGGCTTCCTCCCGCTCTGCTTTGGATATGTGCAGAACATAAATGCAAATCTAAATTCCAAAACTTAAATACATTGTAGCTGAGCTGACCCTTTGCACCACGTGATCGTAATGTGTTCATGTCCAGTGTGTGAGAGAATGCATGTGATTCACATGAACGTGCGTGTTGGGTTCAGCTCGCGGTGCTTTGAGTTTGAGCCAGTTCAAGAAATTGGGTAAAGTGCACACACAATACAGTTATTATTATAGCACTGTGCTTCACCTAAATGCTATCCCAGGTAACAGCTTTCTGCACCAAGTCAGGCTGTCTTCTTTTGATTTATGCCACAGCTCATTGATGGTTGGAGAAGGTACTTGATAGGTGAGTGCATACCTGCGGAGCTATGATACGAATTATGTGTAACAGAAAACACCTTGTCTGATGTAGCACAAGAAAGAATCCTTTCTAGGGGTCATTTTATTACCTTGTCTGTTCATAGGGTGCTTTGTAAAGAATAGTTTTTTCATGATAGAACACTTGTGAACACTTATGATGTGCTTACTTTTGGTTACACAAGGTGAAGAAAAGAAAGCCGGCTTGAGAAAAAAGTAGACTGTGTCTGATATCACTGTTTATGAAAATATGGTAGGTAGTCAGTCATTAACTAATGTGTAGCGATTAACATTATATAACAATAACACAGCAGGTTAGGATTAAATAGGAAGGAAGGTTTTGTAAAGACAGACCTATAGATCTGTTTAAAAATATTTCCTTCAAGCTAAAGGACAACATGATTAAGAACATAATTAATGAATTCTTGTTTTGCAGTTTACGTACCATTAATTACATACATCACAAATGGTGATAAATTTCAATGAGGTCATGGTTTCTTTGGAGAAGAGAATTAATGTATACACCGATATTCATGATAGGATGAAACTGACATAAAAAAAATTATATACTTTAGGAATATAGGCATATATCATGGGTGTTTGACTCCACTTGCCTGAAATATAGCCACTGTGTAATTTCTAACCCTCAGCTATACATTCACAAACTAAAACACACACACACAAAACCAAAACAAAACAAAGCCATCAACAACGTCAAAACCCCAAACAACAACACGAACAACAACAACAAACCTCTAAACAACAACAGTGAAAAGTGTGTTGGTGACTGTCAGTGGAAATTGTAAAGTTGAACTCAAGCGAAAGAAGTGTTCTTCATGATGTACCTAGTACTAGTAGTAGGTGATAGCATCATAGGGCTGTGCCGGTCAGGAATTCCAAGCATTGTGTGGGCAAAGCCCGGCCTACTGTAATAAGTTAAGCATGGCTGGTCTGGCACACTGTCCGACCTACCCGCGCTCTGAACAAATCGACTGTAGACAGTGTGTACACTGGTTCAGCTCCCTCATTGGGATACTGGTTTGCCGCTCCGTAAGTCACTACCAGCTTACTCTCTCATGTCTAGTCTAAAAAGACAGATTTGTATGGATGTGTGATGGGTTTGAACATGACTATTATTTCACACTTATTGAGTGTGGAGAAGTGTTTTTTTAGCAGTAGAACTGTTCCTGCAAATTAACTTGAAAATTTCTTCTCTGTGCCCTACCATCCATCTTCCGACACACCTTCACTCTCTCTCTCTCTCTCTCACACACACACACACACACACAAGTAACATGTTTGTCATGTGGCCGCTTCATAAATTCTGTCCTCTATTGCTCTATCAAAATGAAATTTTTCAATGGTCTATCCTTCAGAACATGTATTTCTGGTATGTATTTGACGACAAACTGTATTCTTATCTGTCACGGGTTTGATCTCCGCAGGCGGCCTTCCTTCACTACTCTCTAGTGATCAGTCACAGCACTGTGGTTGGGTTTACCTGTAGGCTGTGCTCAACTTGCAGCAGTCAGAAAGCGAGGGGGTGGGGGGGGGGGTTGCAGTGATAGGGAGCTGTGGAAACTAGAGCTCATCTGGCGCTTGTGGACTTGGGATACCCATTTTGCAGTTTGTACTGTCTTGGTAAAGACAAGTAGAGCTTTTGCATCGGCTATTGTGGCCTTGCCCTTGAACTTGAGAACAGAACAGCTGGACATACACTATAGGAATTGTGCTCTTACGAAGCTTTTAGTGCTCACCTACAGGCGAGGGTGTGTTTGAAAAGAGTGGGCGCGACCACTCCCGGCGACAAGGGAATTGTTAAGTTACAGTACACGCTTATGACTGTATCTGAGTGGAAGACTGTGCTGTTCGGCTGTTGCTTGTGTTGCTGTATGTCTGCTGTCATGCAGGTAAATCAGACACCTTTTGATGAGTGTGTCAGCAATAGCGGCGGTCTCCTTGCGTGAGCGGTTGATGGAGACTGCGGATGGCTGGCCACGATGTATTGATTTTCATGTGTGTTGCTACTGAAGACTGTTTATGCTGAGCTGAGCAGATGTGGCATCTCAGGTGTTACACATTTTGCAGTATTCCCTCTGTGTGTGTGTGTGTGTGTGTGTGTGTGTGTTCACAACAATGCCTAGTCATTCCATTATGTAACACAGCTTTTCAGCCTCAGCCTAACACTGAATCACAGTACAGCTGCATCTCCCTGCTGTTTCTTTGTCACATGATCTCCTAATCCCTGCTGATCACAAGTAACTGTTACACACCACTGGCAATTTACGGGCATGTGCAGATGGCGACCCATCACTGAAATTGAAACCTGGACCGGCGACAGACGCAGCAGCAGTTGCTTGTCTCATTAGACAACAGGAGCCGGTGTAAACGCTGTCCTGCAACTAGTACAAGCAACAACAGCACAGGTCTGTGGGGTCCCGAGTGGGGAGTCGGGCAGGATGGCTGCTGCTGACGAAGATGTCAAGGTCCATATGCTGTCCGGTGATGATGGTAAAGGTAAGTTGAGGAGAGTGTCTGCTAGGGATAGTTTAGGCTACATTACATCGTTCGATGTTACCGATACATGTAGTGTGATAGCTACTGGTTACATACGTGTACTACGGTGATTACTATGGCTGTGTGTCAAGTCTACTTGTATGCGGTGCCAATTTTACTACCATACCAGTGTGCTGAAGGTGCATGATTGTGTTGAGGGAGGCAGTTATGCATGCATTTGCTGTTCCTTCTCTTTCAGTGATAATGATTGCTCTCTCTCTCTCTCTCATTCAGTTCTCTCTCTCTCATTCAGTTCTCTCTCTCTCTCTCTCTCTCACACACACACACAGGTAAACATGCCCATTTCAGAACTTTCCGTTGATACAAGAATGAGAGGAGGTCGAGGGGGTATGGCTTTTGGAGTATGACGATAAGTATTAAAGTGTAATGTAAGATACTGTCCTGATACTTTTGCTTCCAACATTTCAAGTGATGCCGTACCATATTTGCTTGTCACGTTGCTGTTGCGCCAGCTACACATACACGACTACATCAGACTGCATAATCATGATTCATCAAATGTAACAGGAGCTAAGTGACATCAGGTTGAGCACACTGACAGAGGGTGATAAATAGTAATATTACAGCATAAATTATGGTGTAGAAGTGCTTACAACAGATCGGTGTTAGAGGCATTGTAAATCAGTCAGCATAATACATGTATGACCCAGTTTACCAAGTCTGTCCCACACTGAGAAACCAACTCAGTTTCCAAAGCTACTTTGTGTATGTCAGTAGTGCACTAGTGTAGGTGTGCTCTGTGAGAGAGAGAGAGAGAGAGACCCGGTTGCATTTTCCAGTGAAAAACTTAAGATGTTGTCACACACTGTTCAATTCAGCTGATCTCGGTGCTGGTCAGTTTACTTGACAGTAACTTGACAGAATACCCAGACTCGCTATGATAGTGTTGTTAAAGGCTGGAAATTCCAGTGCAAGGCAAGGGATATATCGTAACATTCACACACACACACACACACACACACACACACACACACAGAGGCGCGTTCGCATGTGTCGTTGAGACTATCCAGCGGACACCTTACACCCTTACAACTGATCTTTGGACTGCGCCAGCCTCTTCAGAGGCGTAGAATTCCTTTCTGCAGGACACGCCCACAGCGTTCGTAAAGGGGGGAACGCCGTATTGTAAATAAAGGGCCCCACTTACAAAGCTTGACCTAGCCAGCTCAGGGCGGGAATGAGGCGAATCCAGTGAAAGGTTGTATTTATATCTGGCTGCACTATGTAGAGGAAGCGCATACTGACGACGTCATGCCTTGACAGATTTTCCTCGTCGTTGCAGATGATGGGAGTGTTCTGTTGTGTGGTGTAACCAGATCACTTAGGAAGGGTGTAAACTTTCTGTTCCACTGGTTCATCCTGTGTTGAAGTAGCGCGGGCCGTTTCAGTGACAGTGGTACATTGTACTGGTAGGGCGTTCGGCGTTTGGACCGTAACTGAACCGCAAGGAAAAGACTCGACGCTGCGTACTGTCCGTCCAACTGCGAAATCTTTGAACTCCCGACGGGCAACCTATTGAAGGCCTTGGTGACGGCATACCTGGTGTGGTCATTGAAGCGTGCAGCCGCGCACGTCGATCAGATCTCTAGCTTGATAAGATCTATCTAGTATAAGTGTGACAGGCTCAGTTTCAAGGAAGATATCACCTGTTAAATTACTTCTTGGCATGTGTTTTGCGACTGATGAAGTGACTTGAAGAAAGAACATGGCAGATGACAAAGACGTGGAGCTGAAGCGGTTTTCCTACGCCGCTGCTCTGGATAACGCAGGTATGCCGTCAGGGTTTATTCGTAACACTGACTAACCCAGCACTCAGAATCCCAGTCAGATTTCGTCATGGTTTTTGCCGACTGTCGGTGTGTGCTTGGTCTTACACTCAGTATAGGGTGAACTGAATGATGCATCGCCTTCTGTAAACATTCGCGGGGTAGGCGTTCCTCAGCTCAACACAGGGGAAGGTTCATGCGTATACTTACCTACCTAGTATACCTACTGGTTTTTTTGTTGTTGTTGTTGTTAATTTTTATTTTTTGCTTACTCCCGCTTTTTCCCAGAAGCTACCGTAACAATGTTAACGAATTGGTGGGATTTTTGTTTTCTTGTATGGCAGTTACAGCGGTTTACATCAGCTACGACGCTTTGCTTTCTTGCCTGCCAGTAATAGGCAGTTGCATTGTAATTCATTTTCTGCATAGGAGTTAGGTGTTGTCCGTCTTTCCTTGTGCCAAACCAGATTTACAGGTTTTCTTGAATTTAATGTGAACTAGTTTTTTTGTAGATTCATGAGACAATACATGCAGACCATTTACACTCAAAACAGTCAACAGTCAAATTTAAAAAAAATGCAACTCACCTGTGCTAAATTGATTACATTTTCAACTGAAAGGAAGGCAGCTTGGACTTCACTTGTAGTTGGTGGTATTCAATAACATTTAAGTATACCGTCCAGCATTTTCCCGGCCGGCGACCGCAGATCCCATCACGCACTGTCCCTCACAGATTAAACACTTAGCTGGTAGGTAAACCAGCCTGTCTGCAGTGTCACAGCACCACTGGCCGTGGTTTCGAGCAGAATATCTGGTTGCATAAACCGTAGTACATGTAGTAACTATGGCATGTGTAATTGGTAAATTTGTTAGCACATAGCCGTGCCAGCCTCTTCATTACGATTGAGAGACGCCGGTCTGGGGCAAACGTTCGTGTACCTGTTGCTGGCAGTGGAAAGTCTGTTTGCATACAAACTGTTGCATTGTTGGCCGCACAGCTGGAGAGAAGCGTTAGGTCAGACATAAAAATGGAAATGTGGTGGGGTATTAGTGGGGTGGTTTTTCACGCACATCGCGTGAAAACTAGTTAGGGACTGTACAGATTGTATACATGTATGTATGTATGTAATCAGTTTTGGTTGATGTCAAAACAGTTTCGTAGAGTATTCCTGCTGTCACACACACATGCACACTGACATGCACACGTGAATGCATGTGCAGACACACTGACATGCACACACACACACACACACACACACACACACACACACACACACTGACATGCACACACACACACACACACACACACTGACACACACGCACAAACACACACGCACGCATGCACGCACGCACGCACGCACACACACACACACATATATATGGGACAACGGTGACGGCTTTCATAGCGGATGAGTGGAGCGTACAGATACTGCTCATAAATCTGTCATTGGTAACCGTATTCTCCTACTGTTACAGTACTAACTACATTACATGTACATATATATATATATATATATATATATATATATATATATATATATATATATGGGAAGTAACCGGGAGGAAAATGGTCGGTACGACCAAGGCATATATATATATATATATATGCAGCATGTAGTTACCCGAAATTATGTTGCAAAATATCAAGTGTGAATAAGTGAAATGACATGTGTTTGACACTGTGCTTCTTTCAGTGAGGTAGAAGAGGTTGTTCCTCAGGAAAATGCCAAAGATGGAAGATTTGGAGTGGCCACCCTCTGGGCGTAAACCATTACATGTACCTAGGCCTATGTCAGAGCAGACTTATAACTTCTCCCGTTCTTTGTGTGCGGAAGGTATGGATAGTCATGCCCGTGCGCCCAAGAGGCATTCTGCACTCGGTGTTCTTGGTGGCCTTGGTTATTGGTTGAACGTAGCCGCTTTTCAGTTTATTTCAAGCTCACTCTTTTATGGATTTGTGTGGTCCTCCTCTTCCCACTAGTTTCACGGTGATGTACAGTATTGTTGGTTTTTTGTTGTTGTTGTTTTTTTAAACAGAAACATCTGTCTGTCTTTTCTTAGAGGGATCTATATTTCTTTGAAATTGTCAGTGATGTTTCTTTTACTGTTAACTCACTCCCACGCCTCCCAGGGAGGCTCCATTGTCTCTACACTTCACCCTCTGTACTTTACCTGGGCGAATATTGTTTATTTGAAATTTTGTTTCCAACTCAGTTGATCATCATTTTATTTTGTGCTGTTTGTTGCTTCTCAATATTAGTTAGTACATGTGTGTACTTTTTGTGGGTGTAATGATTTCTTGTTTTGGTTGAAAGAAATGGTTTAGGGTTTATTTAGTCTTGCATCATTTACAGAATGGGTTCACTCAGTTTGACGTTGACTAGTGTGCTGTGACATATTGACAAAGCTCCTTTGACTCCATTTTTGGCATTTTCAGTGACTTCCTAGGGTATACCTTGAGAATGTTATGCATTTTAACTTGAACTTTCAAGTGGAACAATTCTTTAAACTAACAATGTTTTTATTGTGAAAGTAAATTCCTCAACTCCAAGGCACAGTATTGAAAATATTATCCTCTGTCACAGGGTTGTTAGTGAGTTTCCCTCAATATATATATGTACACACAGGTAGAAGGAATGTTGTATATGAATGCATGTTAGGCTTAGGGACAAGGTTAAAGAGGCTTTGGATATTACACATTGTGTTCATTTGACACTTGCGTGTGTGCTGCATTTGACTCAGACCCCTCTTTCTGCATACCGATCTGGAAGTCAATAGAATTGTCCACAGTTTCCTGCACAAGCACTGCTGAATTTGCTAGTAGACACAGTTGTATGAAACTGCATTAATCATGGAGCACCAACACTGGCAAAAATGAGAAAGAGAAAACTGCATACAGTGATAATACTGTAAATCATACCAAGATTTTTATTTTTATTTTTATTTTAATTTATTACACAGTTATCTCTTGAAAAATCACGCCTTGGCATTATATTTGAGTATGCAGATCTGAAATGAGTATGATAAGACACAGGTACAGTATGAGCTGAGGTTTCTGTTTGTGTTGCAGCCAATGGGATCGAGGAGAGTAAAGACGCGACGCTGGAATCTGATGAAGACGCTGATGGGCAGGCAGTGGATCCCACACGGGCCAAGCCCAAGGTAATGATGACAGGGTCATGGTTACGTTGCTTTAGCTTCATCTTCATCCCCAGAGATGATTTGACTATGGGTGGTGATTTAATAAATCACAAAGTTTGTGTATACAGCACAAGTAGCATTGTCTAGTCTGTTTTGTTTTATTGTGTTTCCTTGTTTTCGTATTTGTTTGTGCCACTTTTGTTTGTTTGGATTGGGGAGGGGTGGGGGATAGTTTCTGTGTAATTTCTTCTTCTTGTTGACAGCTGTACCTGTCTGTTTCAGTTGTGATTTGTAAAATATAGAGATTTAAAATGTATGTTCGTTTTGTGTGAATGTCTGTCTATTGTTTTAATTTTAATATTTTTAGGATCCTGATTATTCAGTAAGTACTGACAGTCACAAATTTTTGCATTAAGAAGGTGTTGTGTTTGTAAAATTAACTTGCACCCTGATGTGTGATTAAAGCAAAGCTGCATGTACTTCAGTCGACCTCGCTGGCAGTAAGATGACTAACGTACGTTGCTGACTGTTAACCACATCAGCTGCAAGTTAGTTTTGACTGGCGTCTAGAGTAGATGTCAGTGCTAACTGCTTGGTGTGGCAGAACTGAGGTGTGGGAAGTCTGTGTGAGACATTATGATGCAGTGAAACCATGCGCGTATTTAGATATTGAAGCTGAATTGTAACAGTGTCGCAATTTGTTGACACTCACGGTCATATGAGTCGTCTTTGCACGAGATGGTAATTTCCTGTTACTATTTCAAGAACATCGGAAACATTGTACATGCTTTAGTTGAACATGCTACAGGTAAAAATCAAAATACAAAACACTTTCAGTAAAGTGCATCATAAAAATGATTTCCTTCTCAGGGCCTGGGGTAGGAAGAAAAACATCAACGCCCATAACTTGCAATTTGTCCTGTGTGATTGTTTTTTCCCTCCAGTTTTGAAGAATCACGCTTTACTGACCACAGCATGCAGAAAAAACAACACACACACACACACACACACACACACACACACACACACACACACACACACACACACACACACACACACACACACAGAACCCAGTCAAAAACAAAACATACACCCACAAAAAAACCAAAAAACAAAACTTAAACCAAAAAACAGCAATTGCATCAGATTAGAGGGGCAATGAATTAGACCATGTAAGTCTGCAATTTTATTTTTGATCACGTTGGTTGGACTTGTTCAGCTGATTTCACATGTATATACCAGGGTAATGTATAATTTTTCTGATTCAGACTAGTGTAACAGTACAAATGCACACCACATATATATACACACATGCATCCACCTTATCAAAGCTGGTAAGGTAAGATATTGTTCTTCTGGCATGTTGACATCCAGGAAATAGAAGATGAGGTAAGTGATGAAATTCTGGGGCTCATGTATGGTAATGCAGGATGGTGCCTTCTGTCAGTGGAAGTTCGGAACATGCTTTCTCTGCAGGTCCTGTGAAATTGTGTGTGTGTGTGTTTGTGACAAAATACCTGGAGCATGCGTCACGTTACACATTGGACTGTGAAATTTTCCGTTTCATGTACAGTTAACTAGTGTTACTAACGTGGCAAAATGTGCTGTAAAAGTTTTGTGAAAAGAGGTTTTGTATGTGCAGTAGTGCAATGGGTTTTCATGTGAGTTGTTTTAATGTGAATGAATATTAGCAATACATCAGTTTATATTAATTGCTCTTCTGTTTAGCTTGAAGGTACAACCAGGGTGTAGAAATTCTGTGGTATGTTGGAGCCTGTCCATATGAATATAAATTTTTCCACATGTATGACATTTCTGTTTCCTGGCGGAACCAGTGACTTGGCCTTTGCTTGTTATGGATACTTTAAGTGGGGAATCTTTCCTGTTTGCATGTGCCGGGCAGCCTTTGATGATATAATATAATTATGAGCGTGGATATTTTTCAATTCTGTTTTCTTTTGTTTGAGTCAATTCATGAAAAAATTGTTTCATAGCCAGTGACGTATCATTCTTTCCTCAGACTTAACGACGCCGATGTTTCAACCCCACCACATGTTAGTGGCTATGCACCCCCTCCCCCTCCCAGTACTGACACAATACTGACTACATTTTGATTAAGTGTATTTTTGCAGCATAAGCCCCACACTTCTCATGAAATTGGAAATACACAAACAATAGAGCATGGCAGTGTAATGCCTGTTTTGTTCCTAACTTTAGTACAGTGTGAGTTTGGCTAATGAGTAAGTTACCAGTTAGATAAACTTTTGATTACCGTATTTAAAATTCTTACTTCGGAGTGTGTGTGACAGTTGATAGGCATATATAATTTTAATTGCACAGTGTATTTTTGTGGTATGGCATAGCTGGATAGGATGTGTGTTGGACTGTGTGAATTCTTCTTTTCAAGGGTGATTATTTTATTTATTTGCTTCTCCCTCTCACTCCGTCTTCCTTGTCGGCATATTTGTATGCAATATTCGCGTTGTTATTACCGTAAGACATGTAACTGCAGAAATGTGTACTTGAACAGATTTCATTTTAATTCACCACCTGCAGGTCCGGAACATGTACTTTGAGGATGGCGTACGCAGGATCGACTTCATTCTGGCGTGGTCCATCAAACCCAGCAAAAAGCAAGAGCAGGCAGAGAAAGCCAGACAACTGTTTGAGGAAAACCTCCGCGTGGAAGGGCTAAAGCTGGAGTATGACAGGGTAAATTCACTCTTCTGCTACTGCGGGGTGCATGTTTTTCTGTGTGTCTTCTGTTGAATTAGAAACAGTTGGACGGTTTTAGCAGGGGCAGGACTTCAGATTCAAATCACAATGTAAAGTGTGCAAGCAGCGTGGTTTTTTGGTGTTTTTTTTCTCCCCCCCCCCCCCCCCCCCCCCCCCCCCCCCCCCCCCCCCACCCCCCCCCCCCCCCCCCCCCCCCCCCCCCCCCCCCCCCCCCCCCCCCCCCCCCTGTTGTCATGTCCATTCACTGCAGAATGTTTTCTGTTGCAGAGAGGAGATGAAATCCATTTTGCAAAAGTGCATGCGCCATATGAGGTGTTGAGGAGATACGCGGACATTCTGAAAATCCGCCTTCCAATGAAAGAGGTTTGATTTCTGTTTCATGTGTGTAAATAGTGTAAATTTTTTTCTTCCCTGTGAAACGTTTACATCTAGATTAGTGGAATACACGTGCATTCTCCAAATTATGTTCCATTTCAGGACACCTTCAACTCAAGCTAAAATCATCCCTTGCATTTTCACAATGTTTACCTGTGTTTGCTCTGCATTGCCAATGTTACAAGTTTCTGTCAGCATGCTGTTTGATGCAGCAAACTTCTTGTGGTGTTATGTTCCACATTAGTCGTAGATGAGTTTGTTTACCCCTGTTCTGATTGATTTTCATGCTGTTTGTTGCAGTTACCTTGTTTTACAAAATATGTTGTGGTTCTTTTATCATGTATTGAGAAAATTAAGTGTAAGATGATTATTCTCACAGAGTGATTCCAAGTCTTATTTAATGGTAAGAAGTGCACAGCTGGAAGAGGCGATTAAGAGAATGATGCAGTAATCAGTTATAGATAACAAAGTATTCGGCACGGTACAATATTGTCACATAATGCTAATCCAGTATAGTGTATATGTACCAGTAACTCTTCACAATAATATGTCACCAGCAAAATATTTACCCCGGTGGTCTATTTAAAAACAGTGTACTGCACATTATCACAAGCACTATATTATGAGTATCACGACCACCCATCTACCATTGAAAAGTCGTCTAGAGAATGTGCACTTCATAGTATGCATCTAGTATGTAGGTGTTCGTAACAGGTGAAGGAAGAAATCACTACGTGTAAAGCACGACCTGACCACGAATCAGGCATAGTGTAGATAGTCTCCAGTGCCCCGTTTCAGTATTTGTGTTGTGGTGCTGGTGTGGTTACATCCCGCTGCACGGTGGAATGGCTTCTGATGGTTCACACTGCTTTTTTCAGCATCTAGTTGAGCGCCATGGCAAGAAGTTCGAGGATTTACAGGTTAGCTCCCTTGTATCCTAATTTAAAACCCTCTCAAGTCTGTAGCCTGTCCTTCCTTTCCCTGCTTCTCCCTCTGAATCAAACTGTCATAAAAATACATGTGTACACAACTTGTTCCTCTCTAGCAAACTTCATTTAATTGGACTTCTAAAGGAGCTTTTGATTTGTTTCTCCGGAATCGGTCAGGCATGAAAGCCAATACATGTAGTACACTCTGCATAATATGCTCCAGCTCTGTTGTGTCAGTGTTAGTTGTAAATCACTGGAAACTGAAAGCTTAATATGCTGTTCGTGAAATCTGTACACTGTGAGTGTTGGGGAGCCAGGATCGCCGAATGCTAGAGAGTTGGGCTTTCTGTGCTTGGGTCGTGAGTTGAAATCCCAGCTGGGGCCAAATGTTTGTGCTGGCCTTTTTCCCGTTGCCCCGTCTTTGACCTCACCCATATGTGGTAGAAAAGGACTTTACTTCCCCAACAACCTGTACAGTGTGTTTGTCAGAAACATGGAAAGAAATTCTACTTCATAAGAAGCACTAGCTGCAAGTGACAGGGTGTGTCCACTGTAAATTAGTATAATTTTAATGTTTTTTTTGGGTCTGTATTAAGAAGCCCTTTCCCCTCTGTGCACACCTGATGAAAACGCGACTTCAAGATTTCAAAATAGTTGGGTTGGTAATGCATCAGTATGTTACGCAAGTGGGAAAGGAAACCAAGTGACCCATGCTAGGTGTGTAATCTTTCTCGTCAGTGTGTTTCATTGTGACAGACTTTCCTGCATTGAATCTCTTAACACTTTCCTACTGCGGTTGGTACCAGGTACCGACCAGTGGGGCCCGCATCACTGTCCTAGGTCGGTACCTGGTACCGACCACACCGTGGAACAAACTACAACTTTCAACCCCAATAACGGATGCAATTTTCATTGAAATTGTTCAAAAGTCAGTACACTTATCAAACAATATATTATAAAACATGTTTCCAAATTTAAAGAAACTCCATTGAGAACTTAAAAAGTTATTAGCTTTAGAAAGCAGTAACCCATGCTCATTCCAGGAAAATGCTCAGGCAGAGGCTGCATGCGTGACCTAGATTCCTGAAGGGCTGAAAGTGTTAATGACACTGCTTCCTTTTACACGTTGTGAATTACGCGTTTAAGTTTAAAGTTTCTGTTTAAATCAGGGTCAGGCATTTTCCTTCTTTTTCTTCTTTTGTTCCGTTCTGATTCAGATCAGCAGTTGTTTGTTTTTGTTAACACTTTTTTTTCATAAATTTTATATCGGTGCAGAGTTAAATCACACAGTTTGCCAGATTGGTCGGTCACTTTGTATGTTGTGCTCATGAGTCATCAACTGTGTATATATTTTATTTTAAACGTCTCCTGGTTTGCTTCAGTTTAAATGGTAAAGTCAGCAGCTAATTGTACTCGGGCAGTTTTGAATTCTCATCGTCTTAAAAACAGGCAATTTCATTGTCATCCATTCTGCTGCACTCTAACAACAGTAAGTTATTTAGCAGCAACAAGCTTTGACAATACTGTTTTTGCAGTTCATTTCTTGAATGTTCCTTTTTGAGTACAGCAGCATGTATATATAGTCTTAATCAGTCACTGCATGTTCTGCTAGTGACATGACAGAGCTTCAGGCGGTATCAGTATACTAGGATACTCTTTACTCTGAGGCCAGTGAAAACTGATTCAATGATTTGCAGGAAAATTGTTCACAAACAGTTCACTGTTGAGCTTCAATCTTGAAACACATTGTTGTGTACAGTCTCATCGAGTGAGTGTTTACTCCATTTCCTCAAAATACAAGAAGATTAAACTGATGTAAATGGTGATTGCATCGGAGTCTTTTAGACTGGCAGATCTGACCTGTTTATTCATATTCATATCCGGACAGAAAGACAAAGGAGGTTGTGCATGTTTGCATGCTTTGATTTGAGGCTTATAGTACTTATGACTGCATGATAATTAAATTAATTCATTTTAGACACAGTATCTTTGGGATTTTTGTTTGTTTGTGAATTTGATGACACACATCACATTTAAAACATACACTCAGGATTCTAGAGCTTTTGTTTTTAAAAGAACATCAATGAAAGATCAGGATGTTTAACTTACTGTGTGAAGCCACCATTTTGATAGCCAAACGTGTACAAATAGATAATGCATCCCTTTGGGCCTTCTTCAGAGAAGCCGTGCCTTGATGGAAAAGGTATAGTGTATGTACTGAAGTGATCCTGTTTGGGCTGGCTGCTAGACTTTTGTTCTTTACCCTCCCCCTACTAAAATATGGGATGGGTACAATTTATTTGTTCGGGAACATACATGCTGCATTACAGAGGCTGCTAGATGGTTTTTTTTTTTTTTTTGGGGGGGGGGGGGGGTTCCAACTGAAGACACACAATAACAGCCTGTGTTAGCTATGCATGCACTGCGCTATATTAGGTACACGTAGGTCGTGTCTGTAATGCAGCAGATACAACAGTAAAAACCTTAACGGTATTGGCTGTCTCATATTACTGTGAAATTCAGAGTGTCTTGGTTCTGTTTTGTGTGAGAATGTTTCCACGTCTGCTTAGTGACACTGAACCTGGGTTTCTTTCCTCTATGGCACCAGGAAAAAAGTCGACACTGAGGAAATAATGCGGATCATAACTGTTATAAAATCACTTCCATTCTAAAAGTCTTTCAACAGTCTCTGATAGAATTACGTGTACTTCAACACTACAGTCTCTTACTGTAATACTCTTTCAGTCTTCCCACCATAGTAGAAAAATTCCCCTCCTTCACAGTCTTTGCGGTGCATTTTAGTTTGGGTTTGAAAATAGTACCTCTACAAAGTGTTCTGTCTAGAATTTACATTTTTTGTTGGGTCTGTACAATTTCATGATCACAGGTTTTCTTAATCTTACTCTAATCGTAGGGTTTGGGTTTACGTACAGTGGCGTCATAAGTGCAAGAACAGCTTGTGCTGATCTGTAAATACTGTTTAGTGTTAATAGTGACAATTTTTTTTTTTTGGAGAGCGCCTATTCTGACGAGCTGTAGGCGCTTCACAACAGGCGACAACAATGTTTCGGGTGAACGGTCGGCTGCACAAGTGCACTTAACATCAGCAGTTCATAGGAAATGTTTAGTCTGTAAATACTTGTTGGGGGCATGTGTCACTGCATGATTCAGACACACCTTAATATGAATCATTACGCAAGAATGCAATGCACTATTCAAGCATGTTCTTTAACTTGCAATTACTGATTTGATTTTTGGGTTTGCTCAATCATGTTTCAGTCACCGGAAAACATTTTCATTATCTCAGAGGTGATTTGTGTGTGCCCTGTGATTTTGATGTGGTACATTTACTTAGTGTCTTTTGACTTTACATTTGTCTTAAGGTAGCTAGTGTTTGAATTCTAACCAGAGTGGACTTGCTAGTCTTTTTCTAGGTGTCTAAACTACAGATAACATTCATACATGCACTTGTCGGAGGTTATTTTTGATTTTGACTATGTGCAGCACTCTCTCTCTCTCTCTGCCTCTCGCTCACAGTACATGCAGCTAATTGAGTATAGTGCAGTCTTGAGTCGATACATATACTTTCATGGATAGAAAAAAAAAAAATCGTACGAAATTTGCACAATCACAAACAAAGTCTAAAAACACAGTGTTGTACATGCGAGTCTTAACAAAAAAAAATCAAAGAACAGTCTACTTTGTAGGAGGTATTATATGTAAAGAGATTAGAATAGAGAATATAATGGAAAACAGAGCAGAATGAGAATATTTTAGAGTCGCATGCATTACATATGTAAAATAATCAAGAATGAGATACAATGGGCATGCATGTATTACAAATATCTCTCTCTCTCTCTCTCTCTCTCTCTCTCTCCGTGTGACTGTGTAAGTGTTACTCTGTTACGTTCAATGGTCAGTTAACAAAATTGTCATTTTGTTGTTATTTCTGAGACTTTCTACTTCTTACTCACAAGTAACACTTGATGCCTGTGAAAGCGGAGATGTTTTGTGTCATACACATGCATGTCTGCTAAAATGCGTTTGATTAACTGTTGATTGCTGGTAACTAAAATGTTTAAAGCCGCATTTCTTTTGCTGGATTTACTGAACATCACATCTTGTCATCCTACACTTTGGTGTGTGTGTGTGTGTGTGTGTGTGTGTGTGTGTGTGTGTGTGTGTGTGGAGAGAAAGAAAGAACTTTCCATCTGGAGTAATACTGTATGATCTTATTTGTCAGTGTAATAGCCTGTGTGGCTCCGAAGCTTGGTGTGTGTGTGTGTGTGTGTGTGTGTGTGTGTGTGTGTGTGTGTGTGTGTGGAGAGAAAGAAAGAACTTTCCTTCTTGAGGAATTCTGTATGATTTTCTTTGTCAGTGTAATGCCTGTGTGGTTCTGAAGCTATACGCATTCTCACATTAGAATCGCCGCATGTTACAGCAGCATGGATAGATAAGAGTCATACCAGATCTTCTGCGGCTGTTTGGTGTGCTCTTCTAACACAGAAACAGAAATAAGCGGCAGAAAGTGCAGATGACTTTGACCTATGCTCTAAAATATTAATGTGGCTACGCACGCTTCAAGTTTGCTTAGCTGCTGATTATGTGCAAAGTAATTCTGTACTGTAGTTGTTACACATTTTCTAGCAGAGAACGGAAGTGGAGGTGGAGACTACGTTTGATATGCCTATGAGTGTTAGTGATTAATATTGTGCTCACTCTGTCTGGCCGTATATATAGAGCCCTGTGCACTCTGTGTCAACGAGGCTGTGGGGAGCAGCGGGGCGCCTCTTCAGGAAGTTTCTGGCACCCTTTGAAGTGGACCGCACCGTTGTGACTTCACTCAAGCGGAAGTACACCTGTCCCTACTCCAGTGACAAGGAGTACCTGTAAGTCTTGCATACATGTCTGTTGTTACCTGATGATTCAACAAATATATATATATATTTTTTTTAGATTGCTGCCAGGTAATCCAGACTTACTTCTTTTTTTTTACTTTCCCATCCTAAAATGAACCTTACCCTTCCCTTCCTCCCAAGAGTTGGTCAGCCTGACACCAATCTGAAACTTGAACAAGTTGCATGGTTTTTGGCTCACGTGTGTAACAACGAGAGTCTGGGTACTAATGGTTTTTCTGTTTTGGCCAACTGGTCTGGTCTTAGCAGAAACTGAGCAACACCTGCCTGTGAAAGAGTGTTCTGCTGGAGCATTGCGTCATTTGCAGACTGTGGTAGGGCTCCATATGTCCCCCCTGCTACCCCTGCCCTGCTCCCCCTCCCTCTCCACCCAACCCCTTGTAGTCATAGCTGTTGCTGCGTATATCATACTAGACTTTGTATTCTGTATTTACTCTGTCAATCAGTGATCACCACACTGGGCAGCACAATGTTCTTGTAAGTCGAAGTGCATGTACTTGTTATGTGCAGGTTTGAGATCCCCGAGGACAAAGAGACCATGTTCTCCAACGCCTGTCGCAGCTGGATTGTTGACTTCATACTGCGAAGAAAAAGCTTCTCAGAAGACAAGCAGAAAGCATACTCATTTGGTAAGCACATTGTATATGTATGAGATAAATTTACCATGGACTGATGATACAGACCTGCCTACACTACGCATTGACCATAGAAAACTAAGTAATTTGGGGCTCACTGTGCAACTATGCATTTAATTGCCCCACTACACGATTTTTTTCCCTAAGTCTACATAATTTAGGGGTTTGGGTTTCGTCAAATCCAATCTGAACTTTTGCTCGTGCTGATCCAGCTTTTTGAACGAGCCTCATTCAAAGTTAAACAATGTATAAATACCCGGTAGAAAGAAATTTGGCTAAAAAAACCAAAAAAAACCCCAAACATACTGAGATGAATCAAACAAGCCAAAGAATAGAATAGTTGATTTGTAGCTTAAGCAACAACCTGGCAGATTTTAGTTGGGATACGTTAGGACTACTCATTTGGCCAGGAAACTACTCGTTTGGTTTTTGGCATTACTCATGTCATGTTTGGTGGGTAGGCAGGTCTGAAAATAGTCAGTGAGGATTTCGAGTTTTTCTCACACAAGGGATAGTTACAGAACTTCATTAATTGAATCGTTGTTGCTGGATAAACTGCACATGTACCTGCCCATTTTTAAATACAGTGTATATCAAAGTGTAGACTTTTGAAAAGAAGAGTGTAATGTGCTCTTGCGGTCACAGCTTGGTTTGAATGCATGTAGTGGTTTGTCTTCTGACTACATGTAGATAGGATGCTAATCTCAGATGAAGTCTTGCAATATGAAAATAAACTGTAGTCATCTGAACCTAGAACAGAAGTTGAGTGTACAATAATAACACTTATACAGCATTTGAAGTATCTATGCCTTGATGTGAAATTATATGCCCTCTCATTTTTTCCCTAGGTGTGAGGAAGATGATTGCAGATGAGTTCTACTGTGCTGCTTTCCCCTTGCACGAGGTAGGGGGTCCATTCCACTGAAAATATTAACGCAATGTTTACTGTTCAGCCCTACGACTTCGTAAACACCTTCACTCGCCCTTACATTGATTTCTTTGTTGACATTTACTCTTTGGGTCCTAGAGAATGTATTGCATGTGTAAGTCCTTCAAGAAAACCAACCAGTCTGATAAACAAGGCACTCATTGCTAGTCTTTCTGCTGTTTTCAAATTGTGTTTCGAATTAAGCTGTGTTAACGGCCGGCATGTTTATGTTTCAGGGTCACTGGAAGCCGGGCTCAGCAGACAATGAGCGCAAGCTGCTGTTTGACCACTGGGCATGGTGGAAAAGCTGCTTCAAGTTTCAGCCCCTTGACCACATCAGGTTTGCCTTTTCCTTGACCACTGTCTTTTGCAGCTGACCGTTCTTTACTTTGTGGTGTTTACGCGGCTGAAGCTGAGCGTCCTGTGGACAGACTTTGTGCTTGTCGCTCTGGGCCCGTATGTAAAACTCAAGGTTAATTTAACCCACGGCTATGGGCCTAACCCAGACTAGGACAAAAGAAACCCCAAAGCAAAAGTAAAAAAGGAAGCGAAGAAAGAAAGACAAAAATCCTTCTATAACGGCATAGGCACCTTGCTGGAATGGACTGGCTTCCTGATTTAATACAAAAAACAACAGAAAATTTAACCCTAAAGCTTGTTTAATACATATCTTGCAAACGTCTGAACAATCTGTATGTGATAACGGGAAGCAGAGAAACTTTATAAGAAACTGTATAATTGGTGTCTTCTGTTCAGGCACTACTTTGGTGAGAAGATTGGGCTGTACTTTGCATGGCTGGGTTTCTACACAGCCATGTTGATTCCTGCCTCTATCATGGGCCTGGCTGTCTTCATCTACGGCCTGACCATAATGTACACCAATATTGCCAGGTAGGTTGTCACTGGTTGGTTTGTGCAGTGAGGTGTTTACAGCTGCGTTTTTTCATGGATTGGCCGATTACTGCCTGTACAGATGGCCAGTGGAACAGTGGTCAAACTCCTGCCATCGACACAAGAGGTTGATGGTTTAAGCCTCACTCAGAGCATTGGATTTTGCACTGCTAATGTGAGGACCTGTTTGACGGGTCATCTTGGGTCTCTTGCTGGACAGTCCAGCTTTCTTCCTCTGCGTTGAAAAGCCCATGAAATAAATAAAAGTAAATGTGAAGAGGAGTTTGGTTTTTTTTGTTGGTCACATGTACAAATTTCTGGTGAAAGCAACACATTTGTTGAAATATTAACAGGGAGTTGTTTTTTGTGATAATCCAGAAATAAAAGTGATTATTGGTCATTTGAATGGCAGGGCTGAGTTGACCCAGCACAGCACATACTGTAGTTGCAATATGTTTGTGTTGTTTCATCTGTTAGTGTGCATTTTGGGTTTAACCGTGTTTTGAGATAAGCAATTGTTTAAACCTTATTATTTATTTATTTAAATATATTTTTTTAACTCCCTCAGAAACAAATCTGTGTCATATAAAATAAGCCTGACATCGTACTGTCTCTTGGTACTCGCTTCATGCGGATTATTGTGGTTTTGATGTGCAGCAAAGAGTTGTGTGAAAGCAACATCACCATGTGTCCCCTGTGTGACGTCCAGTGTCCGTACTGGAAGCTTCACGAAGCATGTTCCCACGCAGCTGTTAGCCGCATCTTTGACAACGGAGCCACAGTGTTCTTTGCCATCTTCATGTCCTTATGGGGTCAGTGTGTGTGTGTGTGTGTGTGTGTGTGTGTGTGTGTGTGTGTGTGTGTGTGTGTGTGGCTCACAGTAGATTGTTACCAGCATATCATAGATTTTCAGAGCAGCGTAGAAAGTTTGAGATAGATCTAGAGAACACATCTAAATGTATTTAAGAATAAAACACAAACTTACCATTGTTATCTATGCTTTAGGTACAATGTTTTTGGAGTTCTGGAAAAGGAAGCAGGCCACGATTCAGTACAAGTGGGACCTCACAAATTTTGTCTCTGAAGAGGTTTGTGTATTTCTTTTTATTCTTTTATCATAGTAATGGAAATTCAGGGAAGCATGTTGCCATTCCTGCAGCACCACTGTAACTACAGTGGTGTCTTGACTCTAATTGAAAGAAGTTGGGCGTAGATGGTGGATATTCATGGTCAGAATGGTCCCCCCCCCCAAAAAAAAAAAAAAAACACACCAAAAAAACAAAAACAAAACACAAAAAAACAAAAACAAAAAAAACACTTTACTTACCAAGATTGTGCTCTTATAATGGTGTTTCTGATGCAAGGAACCGCCGCGCCCCGAGTACCTGTCCAAACTGGAGAACTGGCACACGATGAAAGTGAACCCAGTCACAGGAGTAAGTACTTTGACATGATTTAAAGGTCATCTGGTAATTTTCATCTGGTAAATTTTTTTTAATGTTCAGCTCTGTAATGAAAACTTTGTTTAAGAAGCTGCCTTTCTCTGTCTTCTACATATTTTACTGTGCTTGTACAAGTGAGTGTTTTTGTTGAATTAGAAAGCACTTTACATGTCTCTTAGTGTGCGTTCAATATTTCAGTTGAAGGAGCCTCATCTGCCGTTTTGGCGCAAGCGTTTCCCCATTTTCCTGTGCTCCTACACTGTCATGCTGTTTTTGGTGAGTGAACAAATGTGGCAAACAATTACATGCAGCTCTCAGGCTGGATGTTTGTACTTTTCTGCAGAACAGATCAGCACTGTAATTTATCTCTTTTCAGTGTGTTCTGGGGTCAGTTATATTCTTTGTATTTGAAGTTGCTAGTGCTGATGATTTTGTCTGTGATAAAGCTTTAATACATATATATTATTTGATGTTAGGGGCGTGTTACTAGCTAGCTGCTGCAAGCAAGGGGTTAAATAATATACAAGTTATTATAAATTCACTGACTTTTGGTGCTTTGCTTGCTGTCTACACTTCAGCTGTTTGCCATACTTGTGTGTTTAGTGTGATGTGATATACTGATTGTCTGCCTCATTGCCAACCAGGCCGGGCTGGCTATCGTTGCTGTCATTGGGGTTATCGCGTACCGTGTGGCCACGCTGGCTGCTTTGCAGCTCATCCCCAACATCGTCGCTGATACCAACTCCAGTGAAATCACCACACTCACTGTTGACCTGGTGTACCAGAACGCCAGCCTGGTGACCACGGTGACGGCAGCTCTTATCAACCTGCTCATCATCATCATTCTGAACATTGTGAGTACTGGTGCATTCTGTTTTGACGACCATAATAACCTTAACTTTTCGACTGTCCTTTGCTATCTCAGTAAAAAATCTTGGGGTGTTAGCCAAAAAAAACAAAAACAAAAAAACTTGTTACCTTTCGACCAGGCACCAAAAATCTGTCCCGTGTAAAACTGTGAAGCAACCTGACGATAATGCCAATGAAAACGTTCAGGAAAAAATGCAACAAATTGATAAGACTTTGCTGATTTGCCAGTCTGGCATTCAATCTCTTTGTTGAGACCACCATTGTGAGACCAGAAGTACAGAGTAGTCTTCCTTCACTTCTTCCTGTTTCTGACTTCGTGCAAGTTTCAGTTTGTTGTGGTTGTCTGTTTGGGATTTTAGAAGGAGAAAAATGCCCATGTGCAATTCAAAAGATAAGGAGGATATGGTGATTAAAATGTTAGGTAAGGTTAATGCTTTTTGTGCATTTCAAGGCCCTCTGATGCAAGATACTGTTTCAAGCAGCATTGTTATTAGCCCTACTGGCACACATGGTGTTCGGTGAAGATGGTTGGACATTGAAACTGAAACTTTTTAAAATTAGTTTGCTCCTTGGTTTTCGACCAGACCTTCAAATTCAAGATGTTTTAGTGTTATAAGCGGTTGAAAAGTTTAAGGTCATTACGGTACTTCTGTTATGTTTGAAAAGGTTTTGATGCATTGGGACTCTGTCTCGTATACTCTGCTGCCCATCTAGGTCTTTGGTTTCAACACCAAAGGATGGGTGTTGTGATGTCTGCTATTTGTTACTATTCTTTTCTGTTCTTTTCTGCACACACAGTCCATGGTCTTCTGTCACCAAAGGATGGGTGTTGTGATATTTTTACTATTGTTTTCTGGTCCTTTTCTCACCCCCCCCCCCCCCCCCCCCCCCCCCCCCCCCCCCCCCCCCCCCCCCCCCCCCCCCCCCCCCCCCCCCCCCCCCCCCCCCCCCCCCCCCCCCCCCCCCCCCCCCCCCCCCCCCCCGCGCCGTGTATGTCAGTACGTCCGCAGAGTTACCTTTTGTTTGTTTGAAGTTATGTCCCATTTGTTTGTGTCCTGAGGAAGGCGAAAGCCGAAACGTTGACCTGTGCCGTCCTTTGTGAAAGTTAAGTGGTTTCTGTCCCTTTTATGTCGCTTTTATTTGCTTTACTTGTAACCACCACGCAGTCATTACCGTTTCCTTTTCTCTTTGGTTTCTTGGCTGATTGACTGGGGTTGTTGGTGCGTTGTGATTCTCATTTGTTTTGCTGTGTTTCCTGTCTAGGTGTATGGCTACCTGGCGTTCTGGCTGACTGACTGGGAGTGTCTGCGGACCCAGAGCGAGTACGACAACAGCATCACCATCAAGTTGTTCGCTCTCCAGTTTGTCAACTACTTCTCCTCCATTGTCTACATCGCCTTCTTCAAGGGCAGGTACAGGGTTTAATAAGCATCTCCAGTTTTGCTTTGTCATCCTGTTGACACATACACCCATCACAGCACCCAGTCTCACCCGTTCCTTGAACTTTGTTAGAAAGACCTCTCTCACTGACGGCTGTATGTGTGCTGAGGGTTGGTAGTACACGTTAGGAAGGGAAATAACCTCACTGTTCCCAGTCAGCACTAGCTGCTTCCTCTTGCTCTGCAAGAGTAGTAGTGAGTGCAGTTGTGTATAGGGTGTATTACTGTGAAGCTATGCAGCTCTTGAATGAAGAGTTTGCTTTCTGTTTGTCAGATTTGTCGGACGGCCTGGCAAGTACAGTACAATCTTTGGTGCTCGTCAAGAGGAGGTACGTAGAACATCGATACTTTTCTTTTTTTCTAGTTGCATGTACATGTATCGGAAGGTTTTTAATGTTGAAAACTAAACTGGTTTTGCTGGTGCTACGTACAGATGAGTTGCTGAGGCATCCGACTGATTATGAATGTAATTACTGCAGGCTGGCCCAGTGAATTTGTGCTGTTAGTGCGGAACTTTACAAATTACCGGGGCAGTCGGTGGTCTCATGGTTAAGAGACTTGTCAGAGAGGTCAGGGGTTCGAGTCCCACTCGGGGCAACGAATTTTTTCTTCTCGTATGTGGCACCGATCGTTCGGACTGATCGTCGGAGGTTCTCTCCTGGTACTCCGGCTTCCTCCCCCTCTGCTTTGGAAATGTTCAGTCCACAAAATCTGAAAAATAAATGCAATTATAAATTCCGAAACTTAAACAGCTAAGATGACCCTTCGCACCACGTGATTGTAATGTGTTTATGTCCAGTGTGTGAGAGAATGTGTGTGATTCACGTGAGTGTGCGTGTTGGGTTCAGTTTGCGGCGCTTTGAGCCGATTCTTGAAAGTGGGGAAGGTGCCTATACAATACTCATTATTATTATTATTATTATTATTATTATCATTATTATTATTAATGAACACACAGGGTATAGTTTTCAATCATTTCTTTGGAATGCCACCATTTAACTTTTCGAGACATCGCTCACTGTCTCTGTACAGACAGCCAACAGACACTTTGTTGTTGCCTTATCTTGCAGAGTTGTGTAGGTTGTGTGATGGTGTATATAAATGCAGTGTTTTTGTGTGTGTGTGTGCAGTGTGAAGCTGGTGGCTGTCTGATTGAGTTGTGTATCCAGCTGGCGATCATTATGATTGGCAAGCAACTCATTCAGAACAATCTCATTGAGATTGTTGTCCCGTGAGTAGTGCTGTCTTTCTGTACAATGTTAAAACAGTGGTGATGAGGATTTTGCGTGCTCTTTGTAGGAAGTTACATTTATTGATAAAATTAGCAACTATGAAAAATGCCCAAGACATGAAGTGTGAAACATCAGCGAATGTTTTCACCATTTTCCGTCTTCGTCAGCAGTTACTTACGTAGAGATTACATCTGTACTTTGTCAGCAGTTACTTACGTAGAGATTACATCTGTACTTTGGCATTTCTGGTCATTTCTTTACAACACTTTTCATCATTTTTATTTTAAAAATCCACTTGTAATCACAGGAAGCTGATAAAACTGATCAAACGGAAATGCTCCAAAGAGACAAGGGAGCAGAAACTGGCTCGGACACCGTGGGAGAAGGACTTCAAGCTGCAGCCGGCTGGCAGCACCTCCCTCTTTTATGAGTATTTGGAAATGGGTGTGTACTAAGGGGGTCTGTGTTTGTTTTTTAATTTAAAAAAAGAAAGAAAAAAGAAACAGAAAAGAAAAAAAAAACATACATTTTTTGCCACACAAAAATTTATTTGTTTGAAGGTGATCCCCTCCCCCCCTCCAAGTAAGACTTCATGTGCCCAGTCTGTAATAGAGATGAGGGATTGTTTCAACATTAATGCAGCTGTTCGATAGACACAGTAGTGGTAATTGTAGCAGCATGTAAATGATCTTGGCAGCATCTTTGCATCTTGTCAGCTCAGCTACTCAGCATCTTTAGGATGATGTTTTCCCCAGGTAGTGCCTACGTCAGTTGACTATAGGCATTCCAAGATTTTAGTTGTTCCTACATGTCACATGAGGTTATATTTCAGACGACAGTGCCCTGTGCATTGCTAGTATGAGAAGCTGGCTACTAAACTGCTTGTGTCATGTGTGAACTCCGTGCATCATTTTTAACAAATATATTTTTATAGATGTTATGATGGGCGTTTTCTGTTTGCAGTGCTTCAGTTTGGGTTCCTCACCATCTTTTGCGCTGCTTTCCCTCTTGCCCCGCTTTTCGCCCTCATCAACAACATTATGGAGATTCGTGTTGATGCCAGCAAGTTCATCACGCAGCTTCGGAGACCCATTGCTGAACGTTCTGCAACCATCGGTAAGGTTGCATCGATCATGCCTTCATGGTGACTTTGTCTGTGATCGTATAGAAAAACTGATTTGGGAAAAAAAAGCAGACGTTCGCCAAGCAGTTTAAATTTTAGTCTCACGCATTATTTTTTATCTTTTTTTGTGTGCAAAACCTGCTGTTCACATCCTTCTGATAAATGCTTTGACTTTGAAGGCACAGTTTAGAAGATTGTTGTCCCATGATATCAACCGTATCTTGTGGAAAAGAATGTTAATCAGCTTCGCCAAGCAACAACCAGCCAGTAGAGTTCCCCGCCTTTTCTGTTGCAGGGATCTGGTACAGTGTGCTGTATGGAATCTCACGGATTGCAGTCATCAGTAATGTAAGTAATTCCGTACTTTCCTTGATACATATCTGTCAGTTTTAATGTGGTTGCAAACTAGGAACTTGTTCCTTAAGGGCGTTTTGTTGTTATTCTTGTCCCAGTTCTATTGTCCTTATAAACCAAATATTCTCTTGCCTGCTCATGAGGCGATTTGTCATTCTTGACCCGTTTCTGGTGAACCTGTGAACGGTGATTTTTTTTTTTTTTTTTAGGCATTCATCATTGCCCTGACTTCAGACTTCATCCCTCGGTTGGTGTACCAGATGCGATATAGCGAAACAAATGACCTTCAAGGCTACGTGAACTTTTCCCTGGCCTACTTCAACACGTCAGACTTCCAGCCAAATCATGGGCCAGCGCCGATCCTGCGTGGGAACATTCAAGAGTGCAGGTAAAGAGGAGATGATTGTGAATGGCTATGATACTGTGTTTGCAGTATCTAAACTATTGAAGGTTCCTCGTCGAAACCTCAAAACAGTCAGCGAGCGTGCGTTTAGCTTTGCTGCCCCATTACCTCTGGAACGCACTACCTGCCGGCCTGCGAGACCAGTCGGACATAGATCGTTTCAAGTCAGACTTGAAAACGCATCTGTTCCGACTGGCTTTCGACTAGACCCACTTGCCTCCTCCTGATTCAGCTGCTGTGTGTGTGCGTGTGTGATTGCATTGAGTCACTTTGCGAGAATTTTGCGCTATGTAAGTACAAATCATTATTATTATTATTTGTTCAGAGAGATTGTGAATTTGAGTCTTCTCAGGTTGTGAATTGTTCATCTCTCATGTGTGGCATGGTGGTTAAAACCAGTTGGTAGAGGTTCTCTCTCGATACCCTTTTCTTCCCTCTGCTTTAGAATTGTACAGCTCACACACATGAAAGAAAACGTTTGTAAAAAACAACCACCCAAAAAATTAACGCAGTTTTAAATTCCAAAGCTTGAAGTTTCATTTGTGAGCAGGAGGAACCCAGGTAGAGTGTAAGTTGTCGCCACCAAAATGATTGGTGCTGTTTGAATGACATGAAAACTTCGCATTGTCCTCAGGTACCGAGATTTCCGCAATCCATACTGGGAAGACAAGAAATATGAATACTCTGACGTTTTTTGGCACGTCCTGGCAGCTCGACTCGCATTCGTGGTTGTGTTTGAGGTAAGTCATGCAGCTGTCTTTGTTTGAAACTGCGACATTCTTAACCAGCATTTAGTAATCCCTGCAAGTTTGACTGTAACTCTTCAAGTCAGGGGTAAGACTGTGTGTTCTTTACAGACACACACATGCTCCCACATGGAATGGAAAATGGCTCATATGGACAGTTGAGTATGTTTCACCCATTTGGGTTGGGTTGGTGGGGGGGGGGGGGGGGATGGTGTAACTGGTTCTGCAGATCTGCCAAGCATCCTGAAAAAAAGAAAGAAAGAAACTGAATGAAGGAGCACATCGCAATGTTCTTCAAGCAGTGCATAGTTTTCAAAAATTTATCGGAGGTTTCCTGCCAGAGTGCACTGCCCCTGTACTTACTATCTGTGCTGATAGTACTTACTGGCAGGGAACCCCACATCGTGTAGAGCATCCCGATTTTGGGACATCGGGCATGATTTGGTTGAACCTATTTACCTCAACAATTTGTATCAGAGATTACCCCATTTTGTGTTTTATTTTAGTAGGAACAACACACAGATGAGTATGCACATGTAACAGATGAGCAAGTTGGATGATGCGTTATTGCGACTGTCGAACAGAACGTGGTGGTGGTGGTCACAAGCCTGATGGCCTGGCTGATCCCAGACGTGCCCACTCTTCTGAAAGAGCAGATCCGTCGTGAGGCATACATCACCAGTGAGATCATCCTGCGTACTGAGCTGCAGCGAGCCCGTGGAGACGAAATCGATGCCACTCCGGTTACAAGTGGTGATGCTGGAAGCTATGGGTCAGACAGATACTCCCCACGCACCAGTGATGATGACTTAGAAATGGAGATGCGGCGTCGGCCGACAGAAAAATCTTCAGAAGTGGATGACAAGACTTACGTTTAGTGCTAGACTGACTTCAGGGCAGTGTTGTTGAAAGGCTCATGGTAGCACTGGAAGAGGGACTTCGTCATTGTTTGAACTGCGACTGAGGTTTACCAGCAGTCGATCTGACCCATGTGTACATGCTTCTCATTGAAATGATAGAGAAACTCCACAGTTTTTGTTTTTAGCAGCTCCAGGGTAGTGTGAACTACTGGATCCTCTGTATGGCAGCCACAGATTGTTTTGTTGTCCCCCTCTGTTGCCTATCCTGCACCCTTCCCCGTAACCCTTTGCCCCTCACCCTGCCCCCTCTGTACTAACGGCAATGCAAACACAGTTGGATCTGTCTGTGGTTGTCATTCAAGGCACCAGGAAGAAGGTGCTTGCTTAGACATGTGACCACTTTGCACATCGTGGGTCTAGCTTGGAAATTGGAAGCCTCTGAAGACATGGTGTTGGCTTATACAGCAGTGTGTCTGGAGAGGTTTGGCCTCCTTGTAGGCAGTGAAAATTATCTTTAGGGCCGTGAAGAAAACGTAGGATTGGTGGGGAAATGTTAGACAGACCTTTTTGTTTGTCTTTGCAGACCAGAGAGTTGGACATTCATGCTGCTCTGTGATGACTCAGTCCTGGTGCTGTATGATTTTCAGTAGTGTTGCAAACAGACTTTCCTGTAAAAGCACTCCTTTTTTCTGCCTTTTTTTTAGATGTATGCAGATGAAGAAGATATTTGGAGTTGCCTTTCACTTAATCACGTTTCAAATATTTACAAAGTTTTTTTGTAAATGGGGTAGTTCTTGTTCAGTGTAATGTACAGTTTTTGTTTTTTGACAATACCACCTCCTTTTGGAACTGTTTCGGGCATTGGCCAGTGGGTCTTTGGCAGAAAAAACCCGCGATGATCAACGCTACATTTTTCTCAAAACCATATCTGACAGTGACCACAGTCTATTGTGATTTTTTTTTTTTACATTGTTCGGTTTCTTATTTTGATCATTAATTCTGTGTAATATGGTTACACTGACTCAGGGCGGTATATCTGTTTTCATGTTAACTCGTAGTGCTCAAAACTGCCCTTCATTTTTTTTCTGCCTCAGTGCTTGCCTTTGCTTTGGGTACATTGTTCTTTAGTTCTGTATGTGGATCTAAAACATTTGAATGTAATTATGTTGGTTGAGATTATATTGACGTAATAGATCGAGGTTGTAAAAGCTGCGGGCATAGTCGGTTCACCCAGTTTGCTGTCACAGCTTGCTTTGTTCTGTTGTGCTGATGCTAATGTAATTGAGGCGGTTTCAGGTGAGCTGTCCCTCCACACACCCAAGTCTTACCTTTCAGAACAGCCATCACTTTATCTGGTGGCTCATTCGGGATGGGCATCACACCATGATCGACGAAAAACTAATAAAAACAAATGCTCAGGTTTAAAATTCATGTGACACATTCAGTAGCAAGATAGGTTCAGCTGTCCACTCACCTCAAATGTTAAAAACACGCTGTCACATTTTGTGACCACTAAGAGATGATGATTCACACAGATCATTTAGATAGCATTTCATATTCACCTTAAAAGCTGCTCTCAGTGAGGGTAATGCCGACATGATATATCTGAACATAGAGATACTCAGTACAGGAAATGTGTTGGGATCTAGATGACATTGTTTTATGTTTTTGTTTTTTTAAATTGAATATGAGGGGTACATTGGTAATTTATGGTCCGGTCTGTTTTGCTAACTGTGAACTTGTTTGATCCTGGTATTTTATCCCATGCTTTATCACAGGTAAGGGAATAAAGAATCTCACTTGAACTTACATTGATCTAATTATTTGCGGACACCTGAATTCGTTTCAGGCTGATCACTTGATTTAGATATTTTCTTTTCCCACTGTTTTGCATTTTGTTTTTCATGTGTAGAGCATGTGAAGATTATTTTTTGCATTAAGACTAGATCTGAAAAGTGTATGGTTTTTACCTCCCCCACCCCCCATCCCACCGCCACCAGCAGTGGTTTTTTGTTGTTGTTTTTTTTGGAGGGGGTCTAGGGGTTAATGAATGTTATTTTCTTTTTCTTTTAATTTGCCAGTAGAGCCTTTTTGTTTTTGCATTCCATGTTTGTGTGTATATATTGGAGTAATGATTTTTTTGTCTTGTGGTTGTGTCATGTCAGAACTAAGATGGGCAGAATGAGATCACAGTTTTTTTGGTTGGTTTTTTTATCGCCATTTTTGATGTCCCGAGGCATGATTTGTGGAAGCTGGTAACATGCGATTGAATTGTGCCTTCAGTAATCTGTTGTGAATTTTTTTTCCCCTAAGTGATGTGTTGTAATCTCTACTATTAGTGTAGAAACCACCTTTTTTGTGGCTTTCCATAAATACAAATGTGGTGTCACAGTATTGTTGGAGCCGAATGACTTGTCCACGATTGTGCAGAGGGTACATGTACACTGACAGTGTATGTATTACCATTGTGATTGTATTGAATGACGATGTAACAAAGGAGAGTTGACAAACTAAGTATTATTGGTAATCAACATGGTTACATTTCTGTATTGGTCTGTACTGAAACATCAGGCTGGTGTTCATGTTGAGTGTATGGCAGTGTGAGTCAGCTCCTCTGTACTTGTATGCATTATAAACACAAAACATGACAGAAAGATCCGCAGAAGAAATGTAAATGTACCTAAGGCACTGGTGTCACTGACGATAATTATGTACCATCAGTAATTTTTGTTTCTGATTGTGCTATGATGTGCGTAGCTCAGCGAAGTGCAATACATGTAGACATTTCATGCCCATACTCCTGTTAGTGTTACTGTTATGTTTTGTACAGTCGCCGTTCAGTGCATTTCTATTTATGTTGTTGCTGCATTTTATTGCGAATATTATCTAGACCTGCTGACAGTCAGTATGAACAGCTACAGCTTATAGGTGTAGGCGGCACTTGCCCTCATCTTGTGTAGAGTGTAATTTGCCAGCATTGAGATTGATACGTGCTTTCCGGATAGCAAGCCGGCATGAAGGGGAGCAGAGTTAATCACCCAGGAACAATAATGTATACATTGTGACACTGTGTGGCTGATGCCAGGGACTTAACCAAACAAGTGTATGTTAAAACGGGAAAATTCTTCCAGAACTGAACATGCTGAATGTCATGAAAATCCCATTTGCTTATTCAGTAAGTGACACAGTTACATTTCTATGTTTCATTAGGAAAAAAATCTTTATTGCTCTTCTCATGTGGTGTCAAACATCAAGAGGGAGTAAGTGGAAGATAAACCGACCCCATATTCCCCTACGGTTCTAGAACTGCAGTACATGTCTATTAAAACTGCTTTTGTTTGTAAAAATGCGCAAGTGACGACCATTTTGTGCTTAGAACAGTAAGTCATTGTGCTTGGCTGTTATTTCTTTCCTTCAGATGATGAAAGCAAAGTCTGCACTTCAAATCGCATCATAATCAGCAGGCCATCGTTGTATTCTAAACTGATAATGTTTAGCTGAATTAAGTTTGTGCATATACTGTACGACAGTCGGTTCAGGTTGTTGCCATCATAATCAAGAAACCACAATTTTTGGGAGTATCTTTTTTGAACCTTTTCATACAAGTCTTTCACTGCAGTCGTGGGTAGGAAGCATACATGTACCCACGTCCACTGCTGTCTAAACCGTATGTCTTTTATTTCATATTCCTCGTGTGTGTCCACTCGCTAAATTATTATCATGCTCACTGCCTTTCCAATACTCGCCAGATACTGAATTCATGCATGTATAGTCGATGTATTCATCTGTATGTGCTGCTGTTACTAATACATGTAGTCTTCAGGTATTTTAGACCAGTGAACTGACCTTGCTTTGCATTTGAAGATCTGAACTAACGGAGTAAAGAGTAAACCTATGACAGCCTTTGTTAGTTAGAAGCTTGCTGTTTTTGCCTGCTAAATAAAAGGAACTTTTATAGTTGTGCAGATCTGTTACAAGTATTTACAATAGCATATCTTTCTCCAGCATGTCATATTAAAATGGATCTATATTAATGTATTTATCTTTTTCTACACTTCTGAAGACAAGCAAAATACTTTTGTGTGTGTGCGTGTTTTACCATTTTTTAAAAATACCTTGTGAAAATAAACCTTTGCCTCTCAAAATGTGGTGGTGTTATTGTTGTCAGTGGAAGCTTAACCCTGTTAAACAACATCGTTTCAAGGCATCGCCAGAAACTTGAGCGCCAGGGCTACCAGTCCTTGTCTATACAGTTAAAGTCTCTTCTTGACAAAGGCTGGATCTGCCGTCCATAGCTGTCTTGTTCACAAGCTCTTCACCGGAGTCTCCGGTGAGAGCACTCACTTCACAGCGTCGGGGTAATGGTTACTTGGCCGTGCCACTGCAGACAAAATCAAAAGTGGAAAGTAATTAAGGCACATTCTTCCAAGTCCTGCATTGAAGTTTGAAGCTCTTTAACAAGGGCCAAAGACAGAAGTTCAACCAAAATTTTATGACCAACATTACGCCCCCCCCCCCCTCCCTTTTTTTTATTTATTAAATCATTAAATGGTTTTTCTACTCCTGACAATGGTTAGTTAAAAGCAAATGAAAATATCTGCACAATATGTTCAATATTGCATCGTTGAATGACGGGCTGGGGAACACAGAAGCTGGCTGTCAGATTTATTTTAAAAAAAAGAAAAAAAAAAGGAAGAAAAACGTCCTAGTACTTACTTTGGTGTACGCGGAGAAGTAGCAGAAACCCTGGAGTTGCTACGGACGAGAGGTTTCTTGGGTGATGCTAGAGACGGTATGGGCACTGCAACAGCATTGTAATCTACATGTAGTAAGTTGAGAAACTTCTGACGGCTTACTGGCTCAAAAAGGTGATATAAATTAGAATGGAGACAAGGTAATTATAATTATGTATAGAGATATTTACAATGATCTTGAGATCAGGGCAACTATGAGAGATAATTATCTTGTGTCCTTTATAATTATCACCTTTTTGCGCCAGTTAGTCGTCATACGGCAAATATGAAGTCAGTCCTGGAAGGCAGACGCGGCGTACAAACCTGGACCAGCCAGTAAGGTGGGCTTTAAAAGCCCCTTGGGCTCAAAGCCGGCATCAAAATCTCTCTTGGCAAACCTCTCTCTTGGTTAAAGCCCACAGGCTCGGCAAGCTGTACATGAACTGCAATTTGTGTTACGTTCCTCTGAAGATATATGTACTGTGGTTCTTCATTGCACACCACTGGAGTGAACAGATACACACGGACGCTTAAAACAAAGCAAAACAAACAAACACCCCCCCCCCCAAAAAAAAAAAGGGGGGGGGGGGGGGGGGCTGAGATAGCCGAGCTACTAGAGCACTGGGCTCGTATGTAAAAGTCGAGGTTAGGGCTTTTAGCCCCGGGCTAGAGTCTAACCTCGAACTAAACTAGCTCTAGGTTATTTTATTTTATTTTTTTAATCAAGAAGCTGGCCCATTTCAGGATTCCTGAGCCGTTGTAGAAGGACTTTTTTCTTCCTTTCTTCGCAGTCTGGGTTAGGCCCGCAGCCGTGGGTTAAATTAACCTCGACTTTTACATAGGAGCCCTGGACTTCAAACGCTCGGGTCGTAAGTTCGCATCCCGGCCAGGCCCAAATATATTTTGTGCTGTGTTTTTGTTCAATGCCCCGTCTTTGATATTACCCGCATTAGGTGGGGGGGGGGGGGGGGGGGGTTAGAAAGAAGAAAAAAAAGAAGAAGATATTAACCTCACAACCAACCAGTCTACGTTCTCGAGCGTTTTATACCTTTGTCGTCAGTTTTGAAGATTTTCCTAGCCGAGCAGACGACACCTCCGCCCAGCAGCGCCTCTACTGTCAGGTCATAGAAGGAGTCTCTCTCCAGCTCCTCCAAGCGTCGTGACGTCATCTCACCGGGGACTGACAGTTTGAAAGGGGTGGAGCTTACTGTCTGATGAATCCTCCACAGGCGGTCTTCCGAGTCTTTGTTTTTCAGCGTCACCTTGGGGAAAATACCGATAGAGACGCTGACAACATGTATCTCTATAATGCCGAGCCGACCAATATTGTTTTTTGTTTGTTTGTTTGTTTGTTTGTTTTTTTTTGCGATACTGTGCGTCGATTTTAAAATTCTCGGCTAACACGTCACGTCATTAACGTCATTGTGTTCATGAGCATAAACAAATGAAAAGTCGACAATGCTTCTTTCGAAGAGGTCGGCAGATTCGCGCCCTACGCTGAAGATGGGGGTTTCGTCTGCAACTTTCACCATTCAAAAAACAAACAAACAACAACAACAACAAAACAAAACAAACAACAAAAAAAAAAACGTGTTTTTTTTTGAAATTTTGTCAACCGAGCCATGGTCAGCATTCTCAGCTCAACCTACATTTTGGAACCCCCAAAACCATAGACATTTTCATCAACGCAAGCCATTGGACTTGGGCTGTAAGTCGCAAATTTTGACTCATGGTTGCTCTTAGCTGTTCTGGCGACCTTGTTTTTATACCTTGACCAGCTGATGCTTGGGCCTTGTCACTAACGCCAGTCAATATGTACGTTTGACAAACAACAGCCGATTATTAACACTGCTACCATTAAGCGATTATTATTCCATTATCCCATAAAAAGTTCGTAGATAAATATCGACCAAAGAAAGGAAAGACACTCTGTTTTGTTGCTGTTTTTTTTTTTTTTTTTAATGACATTTAGCTGTTGAACTATCCAGGCTCAGTGGACAAATCTGGGCCCGTATGTAAAACTCGAGGTTAATTTAACCCACGGCTACGGGTCTAACCCACACTAGGACAAAAGAAACCCCAAAACAAAATTAAATTTAAAAAAAAAAGGAAGCGAAGAAAGAAAGACAAAAATCCTTCTATAACGGCATAGGCACCTTGCTGGAATGGACCCTGTTCCTGATTTAAAACAAAACAAAACAAAGAACCAACAGAAAACTTAACCCTAGAGCTAGTTTACTTCGAGGTTAGACTTTAACCCGGGGCTAAACTCCCTGACCCCGACTTTTACATGCGGGCCCAGAACACATGACTTGGTCAAATTTGAACCTTTTTGTAGATGACCCTGTACTCTGACACTTTCTTCTTGGACAGTGTGGGCGGTCTCCACTCCACTGTGTACGTGTCCGGATCGGGACTGATGCTGCTGGACGTGATCTGTACGCCTGAAGTCACAAAGACACAAGTATGAAATTATATCTCCTTACTCATGGAAGCAACCTCCATTTAACAACAGAAAACGATGAAAAGCAACAAGATATTTCACACACACACACACACACACACACACACACACACACACACACACACACACACACACACACACACACACCCGTGCGAGAGCACGCGGAACAGGCCCGTAAAGAGAGTGAAAGATGAAGATGTTCGATGAACAAAAGGTGAAAAGCACCCGTAAAAAATACGCACGCCCGGGCGCGCGCGCCCGCACACACACACACACACACACACACACACACACACACACACACACACACACACACACACACACACACACACACACAAGTAAAACTTGACAAGAACGAGAAATATAGACACGCTAAGTTTTCTTTTTGGGAAGAGGGGGGGAGGCAGTAAGTTAGCCGGATTGATGTGCCGGTTGTGTAACTGTTTCGCCGCCAAACACTACTGCATGGTTTACCGAGAACAAACAAACATATTACTATCTTACGGTAGACAATAACAGTCCTGCCTTTTTTTGTTTGTTTGTTTGTTTGTTTTCTTTTTTTGTAGGACAAGAGAGAGAGAGAGAGAGATGATGATGAAACGTTTATTAGGATAATTCTTGTAGGCATCTCTGCCTATCTTACAAGAAGTCCTCAGAGGGGAGAGAGAGATGTATCTCTCTGGACAAGACCGCGACAACTAACCTGTGAGAATAGCTCGAAGTTCGTTTGCCATTAACGAATCTTCCACCATTCTCGGCTGGCACGCCGCACCGCTGTACTTCCCCGACAAGAACGAGTTCGGGAACGCTGACGGTAACCCCATGCCCACGAACGTGTGAAAGAACTGCCACAAGGTCGGGTTAAAGGTCATGACCTTGACCCCTTCCTCGCTGAGACTTCGGAGCGCCAGGGCATTGTCGTTGGACTCGTTCAGGAAGACGTCGCCCGCACACGGATGGCCACGTTGAACGCACGACGGGCGGCGGATTTTGTGAAGGGCAACAAAAGCGACGGAAACTTCCAGCTTCACTTTCTTTTCCTTGGCCAGGTTTAAAGCCTGGAGAGGACACAATGATTCAGTTCGATTCAATATAACTTTATTGTCTGAAAAACATCAGAAAATTTTCTTTGGCTCGTTTAAACATGGAACAAATAAATACAAGATTCTTAAACACCATCAAAATGTCATCTTGAACGTACGCATTAATGAATACTGATAAAAAATTCATTACAGACAAAAAGTATACACATTCTTACATCCACGTGGTAGGGGGAGTTCACATTCCTAGTAATAATACTAGAAAAAACAAATCCTATGTAATTACGACCCATGGCCTCTATACATCTGGGAATGAGTTACAGCAAAGATCTTTTTTCGTAGTGTAAGCACTTCGCCGGGAATAAGTGTTTGTGGCTTGCGCGGCGTTAAGCCCTAGAAACTCACTCACTGCCCCCCTCCACATAAACGCACACTTATTCAGAGTTTAAAAGTGACACAGAAGTTGGAATCGGACGGGAAAATTTCTTTCCTGGCATAAGGCATATTGCAGCATCTGCCAGATGGCAGTTGAAACTGATCAAACAATGGGTGGATAGAGTCACTGACTTTTTTTTTTTTTTTTTGGCTGCCCCAACTCTTTGCCAGTTTCAGTGGTGTTCCTCCCAGGTAATGGATGGAATCCACGGAGGGCTCAGAAGCTGGGGCATTTTTTTTTATATTATGCATGATGATGGAGATGATGATGATGGTAAGATGATGCTATGGAGGTCCGTGTGGTTTGGGACTGCAGGACAGGGCCGCATTCCACACTTCCTGTCATAAATATCCCGGCATTAACCAGGCCCGGGAACTACGGCACCTGCGGTGCCGGCCGTGTAATCATCCACATCATAAGACGTGTCATACCAAGGGAAGCACCCCCAAAGTTGCACTCGTGAAGTGGGTGAAACTCGGCTGTGTGGCAACAGCCTCCCCATTGGGCCCATAGCACACCCGCTCTGGGTAGGAGCCGACCTACGTAGGAAAAATCCCGCTTGCCTCGGCTGGGGACTCCGGCGAACCCGCGTCTCCCGGTCCATGGTCCGAAGTTCTAACCACTACACTACGGGGGCCGGTGTCATTGACTATTTTGTTGGCTTTTTTCCTGAGTGGCCTGCGCGGAGGCAAAGGCCATCAAGCGAATACATGTACTAATATGACCCTACGCGGCAAACCTGTCATCTTTCGGGGGGGGGGGGGGGGGGGGGGGGGGGAGTCGGTGGCTCAGCGGTTTGAGCGTAGGACTCGAGATCGAAAGGTCCAGGGTCTGAATCCCGACAGCGCCAAAAGTTTGCACAGGCCTTTTTCACGTTGCCCCGCTTCCACTAACCGTGAACTGGATCTGTTTGTGTGACTTGTCCAGAGGATACGTAAAATGTGGCCAACCTGGGGGTCTGAGTGGATTGAATAAGTGTTCAGCCGGACTGTTCAGTTAGGGTAGCTATCCCCTCCCCCATAACCTGCCCCTTAGGGACGTCTCCAATCACCTCGTTGTGGCGGGGACGATAAACTCCGGTTAACCAACCAACCAACCAACCAACCATCTTTCCTGCAGTTTTAATGACACGGGATACGAGATACATGTACTAGGCAGATCACTTCTTACTATGACGAGGTTCTTGATGACAGACGTCAGCCATTCGCGACCAAACCTGACCAACCGGAAACTAAACCAACCCCCCCCCCCCCACCACCACCACCCCCTCCCCCCCCCCCCCCCCAAAAGAAAAAAAGAAGGAAAAAAGATAAAGAAAAGAAAGCAACTCTTTCCCCAAACCATTTCAGTCTCTATAACGCGGCATGATTTAGGGAACAAGATCTTGAAAAGCCACAACAAGTGGCATATTGTACTGCCCAAGGAGTTCCACTAACACGACTAACACGCTTTTCTCTTGGCAAGCACCTGTACTATACCTTTATCAGTTCAGCGGCGCATTCGCTACAAGGGCTGACGTTTTGAAGAACTGTCACGGCCAGGGTGGCTTTCCTGGTAGCCACTCGAACCTAAGATACAGACGGAACATCTCAACAGTAACTATTCTGTCCTTACCTTTGAGCCTTACTATTGATCATGCCATAATGTCTGAACCTCGTAATAATAATAATAAATGGTATTTGTAGGGCGCATTTCTTTAGGATAAAACTCAGTGCGCCAATCACTCACCGACACTCACGCACATTTTACAAATGGTGGACGCGCATACACTGGTGAAACTGACTAGTTACTGACACAGGAAATTACTGGAAGGCTTTACAAAAGGGGAACGTTTTAAGGTTGCTCTTAAAAAACAGACAATGTGGGCGCATTTCTCAGATTTGCTGGCAGCGAATTCCAAAAGGTTGGTGCCACAAAACTGAAAGAGCACTCGCCCAAGGATTTCAGGTTGCGCTTGGGAATTTTGAGAAGCCTCTCGGACGACGACCAGAGGGTTCACGACGGTTGATAGGTGACGAGTGAAACCGAAAGGTATGCTGGAAGGGTGCCGGGCCATCAAATTGACGAAAAGCCAGAACAGAAATTTTGTAATGAAGGCGGACATGGACTGGTACTACTTGCCCTACTTGCGTCATGAATACTGTATCGAACCTTCAGTGCTGTCACTGAAGCTTTGACTTTTTGTTTTGTTTTTTGCATTTCTATAAAGTATCCTTATTGCCACTGGCCGAGCCGGCCTTCCCACCAGAGCCTTATTGACTTCTGACCCTATCTAGCTGTGTCACACTGTCTAAGCCTTCATTACTGGCAAGCCTTACCTGTGTCATTATGTCTCGTGCCACGGCTGCAAGAGCGTGCTGGCGGAGTGTGGCCTCACGCCGTGTCCATGGGTAATTGGCTGTTTCTTCTTTGACGGAGTGCCAGTACAGCACCATGGCGTCAGACGATTGGCTGCTTGAGTCAGCCGTATGCAAATGAGTAGTCCAGAAGAGATCGAAATCATCCCTTGCCATACTGATTGAAGAAGGCGACGGTAGGCGACTCCCGACGATTAAAGTAAGCGACTAGTCGCACTGAATTCTACGTGACGACTGTCTACAGGTCTGAAACCAAGGTAGCAACCATTTTCAGCGCAGGTAGAACACACACACACACACACACACACACACACACACACACACCATGGGCGGAACTGATTAAGCCCGTCTGCGCAAATGAACACTGTATTGAATTAGAATAAATTTTGAAAATACTTTATTCATCCCTGAAAGGAAATTTGCTTTTGCTCGAAATACAACAAGACAGTAAGACATGGCCAAACTTAAGAATTAATAACATAACTTTGCATAACTTAAGACATTTTTAAATCTAATCTCTCTCTCTCTCTCACACACACACACACACACACACACACACACACACACACACAGAGGGGGAATATGAAGTAAATCATCATATATAAGTTCATCTGTAGATGCACGATGGTCGGACCAACAAAAGAGTGACAGAACCTCAAAAATAGAAGAGCACTTACCTGAAAATATGCCGGGTGGTCTCCTCAGACAAGGTTCTGCCTTATTCAGGTGGCCGCATAAAATTTAAGATGAATTAGCAACGCCAGCTGACTAGCAAACGCCGGCTGAATTCAAGTTGATCAAATGAAAAAAAGCTCGAAATCGTAGTTCTATCGAGACGTAGGTCTATCGATACGTAGTGCTATAGAGGCGTAGCGCTATGAATACACGCCCACGAACTAGTGCAGTTGTACACTGGCACGCAAACTGGTAAAACAAAAGGCACTGAAGTATTGTGCTCCTTTTTGAAGTAGGCCTAACAACGTGTTTTGTGAAACTGAGGCAGAACCGGTACAATCCAATGCGTTACAAGCGTTTACATTACCGAAGGCCGGCCGGGTCGACATAACCTGTTCAGTTTAATTCATAAGCGTCATCACCGCACAGCTGCCACAAGCAATATTTTCGCGCAAATGAACAGAATAGAGAAAAACAACAACATGACGTACTCACCTGGACGAAATGGATAAACTGACAGACTAGATGAACTGTGCACAGCGTCTCGTCATGCTTACAAATAGAAAACACGGTGTCTCTTATCTAATGATTGTGACAGTTGGAGAGCTCTCTCTCTCTCTTTGCCGTCATTGGGATGTCGAAGGCGACAGAGGCGTTTTCCCCTCCGGGCGATTGCAATCACTCATTTTAATGTCTGAAAGTACCTCGTGATTTGCCGGTTTAATGATCACAAGCCTTGTGGGAGGCTTTGCCTACGTCAGTAATTTGGGACTTGTCTATATCCCACAATAACTGACTGACGCCACAGACGTAAGTGTTTTGTATGGGTTTTTTAATTTGATTACACTATTTCGGATATTACTGTAGTGTATGTATATCTACCGTCATCAAGGAAAAGGGCTTAAGCGCCATGAATTTGAAAAGCACTCAGGCCCTCCACAATTTGAGGGTCGAATCAGCTACACAGCAATTCTCTCGGAATACTTTTCGAGAGCAGACGGTTCTTTCATCCGAGTAGTATGACGCACACGCAGTGTTGTACCGTCGAGATTGTTCGCAACTCGCAACTAATCTGCAGTGGATGGTCAGCTCTGGCACTGAAGAATAATAGAGTAATATTCGGACTAATATTTTGGCAAACTTTGTCGGGTTTTTTTTTTGGGGGGGGGGTAGGAGGGGTGGGGGGGGGGGGGGGGGGTAAATGCGTCTGGGGGAGGGAGAAAAAAAAATTCATCTCATTTAATTCCTCGAGGTGCACTTCAGTGCTGTTTGTTTTTTTGTTTTTTTTCGTAATTAGCACACAAATCTATGCGGCTGCACACATTTTACGTTTGCAGAACGTGTTGTTGCACAAGAAAAGAGGGACAAGGGTTTGGAGGAAAAACATCATAGTAAAAAAAAAAAAAAAAAAGGGGGGGGGTCAGGGGGGAGGAGAAGAAGAAAGAAGTCCGATGTGTCAGCTGTCAAAACTGGCTGTTCTCGTCACTGTGGGGTCGACCCCCAAGTGGCGTAACAAGTACCGTTATCACGTGTAACTGGCGATAACTCTGTCAACTGCTGATGGAATGTTGACGTATCAGATACCAGTGATAGACAACGAACAACGTCCGCGTTTGCCGCGTGTCACATCTCCAGTCTGTAGTCGCTCACGCATAAACTGAAACGGCCGGTGTACAGATGTACAGTTCAATTCATTTCAGTTCAGGTCAAGGTGATATTGATGCGTCTCTGCGCTCGGGAAAGCCAGGGCTAAATACGGTCCGTGACCCAAAAGGAAGAAGAGTGTGTAGCATGAAGTGGCAAGACCACAAACGCACGTCTGCAAAGGGGGTGTGTTATGTTAGGCGTGTCCCGTGGCATGCATCCCTGGACCGTTTTGCAAGAATTAGACCAAAATCTGTCAATAGTTGGCGCAGTTTTGGCATAATTTTAAGTGTTCCAGAGGAGAAAACACTCATATTTATTGGCGGAAAATATTTACAGTTTGACTAAAACTTCTGTGCAATTTAGTGTTTTGGCATATTTTCAGTGCTTCAGAGGAGGAAACACACTCTTTGGGGGGGGGGGGGGATTTTTAGCCACAGGTGGAAACCCGCCCAAACGGCGTCAGTGGAAGATTTTAAGCACTCGAATGCCCATACTCCACCGGCCTCACTTCTCAGGAATCGTGTTAGGGTCTATCGTCTGCCAGTTTCAATCTTTGTACACCTCTGCTCTGCACAGTCTATGGAATGGTTACCGTGCGTCTTATACTCCCTTACCACTTCTGATGTTCCTATGCGCAGGCCGTCCGTAATGCTTGCCTAAGCAGCAAGGGTGTCTGCTCCGTCATTACCTCTCACTACAGATGTACACTCAGCGCATGTATACTTCGCTGCTCTGTGATACACTAGCTGTATGCAGCAAAACAATCTTTTGCAGTTCAGCTTATATTGTAAAGTGATATCTAGATACTTTTCTTCAGTTTTATTGATTGTAACAGTAAAAGTAACAGTGCTCTTGTCATGGCACAATATGACAAGATACCTCAGAGCAGTTACACCTGTTAAAAAAAACAAAAACAACCCAAACAAACCGTATGATTTTGTTTTACATTGCGCAGAAAGCCTGACAAATACATGTATTTTAAAGCAAAGGTCTGCCGTCACGCACACACACACACACACACGAAATGCCACTTTGGAATCACTGTATGACAACCATTTCACAAATACTTTATTGTTTCACCAATAGGGACAGAACTAAAACGGTGCACACCACTATTGCGGATATACATTCTGTTCGTCACATACTGTACCGTTTGACTATATAACCCGTTGCAGAAATGACTTTAGTTATAACTACATGTAAGTGTGACCTTTTCTGCTTGGAGAGAGAAGTCAGAGAAAAAAATCTAACATGCAAGGAAAAACTTCACTGCTCTGGAAATGCCTACTTGGTAATGGTTTTTCTAGTTATCGAACAAGGTTCCCTCGCCCATCTCCTTCCTTTGAGCTTGTTACACTGTAAATGGGAGAAAAATGCGGAAATGGTGAACATCTAAAACTATACTGTACATGTATTCTACAGGATTTTTGTCCTGCAGATGGGCTGAAAGCAGTAACCAATAAAGACGGGGAGAGAAAGGAGGAGAGTAGTTTATTAGAAGAGGATGTACTACAATTGAAGGTGCTGTGTGCGCCTAACTTACAATAGGACAGAAAGGGAAAGACAGAAGTGGAAAAATACACCCATGGAATGATAGTGAAGCCTTTGTATTTCAAAATATGAACAAAGCAAAATCAAAACGTACTGAAGGATTTCTTGAGGAATGGGTACCGGGAACAATGGAATGCTAGGACCAAGATCTGGTGGTTTGTTGGGTTTTCCCCCCTTCTAAAAGACAAAGTTGTAGAAATAGAAGAATTTAACAGAGGTATAATGTATTGCACTTTACATGACAACTGCATTTTGTAACCTTTTGTTCTGGAGATATATCACCACAAAATAACAACATGAATTCTGTACACACATATTGAACATTAACACAAAAACACTACATATGACCAAGAAGAAGAGTGTCACCTCACAAAAAAATGGTCATAAGATGAAACCTTATATCAGCACATACTACATATAGTTTTCCCTGTTGTCATTTGTTTTGTTTTTTTTGTTTTTTTTCACTTGCGCACTTTGTATGTGTCCAAACCAGAGACAGAGAACGCTGACTTTTGGTTACTCGTTCAAGCCAATAACAAGACAGGTTTGATTACTAAATTTGAATAAACCCCCTGCACACCAAAAAAGATGTTGCCACAGGATTCCGTCCTCTAAGAGATGGCTGCATACCCAATTTATGTGAGAAGTGCAGGGGGATTTGCCAAGTAATTAAGATACATATTTCTAAAAGAATGGATTTCTCTACAGCTAAAAATGTGAAGGAAATAAAATATCAAAGAATGGATGGATTTCTACGTGGTGATGAAAGCAGAGTAAACTGTGCACAGACACATTAATATCAAGACAGTGGTCACAAACAACTAATGTAAGTCAACAGCAGATGAGAGAAGAAGAGACCATTAACTCAATGAACAGCCACCAGTTCTGAAATTGGTGTACATGGATGAATCCGAATGATCACAAAAAACACAACCCAAGCAGAATATCCTGAAGTTTGATGAGCTAAAGTGGTCCACAGTTGAATCATGTACAACACACCTCTTTGACCGATGCCTCTGAATGTGGCCTGTATATCACAGCTATTCATCTTACTGAACCATCACAACAGTGTCTATACACTACTATAAACATAACAATCAAAACAAAATGTACAGCCACAAAAATACAGCCCACACCTGACAGAATGCTCAAGTTCCACGTCATTAGATGAGAGAGAATGGGAGAGCAAGCTAAAGAGATTCTTAACAATGTAATGCATTTTTACATGGCTGTACACACATGCAAGCAGGAATTCCTCAATAAGAATCAAAACATCCTAAAAGAAAAAAACATGACCCCCCCCCCCCCCCCAAAAAAAAAAAAAAAAAAAAAAGGAAAAGAAAAAAAAAGAATGTACTGCAGTGTATGCAATGGCAGATAGATCAAAGGAAAAAAGACTGACTTCTGTGTCGACCAATGTGCCATACTGCGTTTTGAAACCAATAATGTATGGGGGGAAAAAGGGATTGTAAGAATCAAATTTAACCCTTATGAGATTCTAAGCCAGGATCAAATTTAACTTAGTTTCAAATGAGCAACAACGCAGCAATTTTAAAATATGACAGATCTTCTTTGCCTAAAACGAACAAGAAGAAAGCAGACAAAACTGATCAACAACAACAGTGAACTCAGGCAGATGATGTCCGAGGACATTTGGTCGCAGCTGTAAAATACACACACAAAAGCTGCCAAGTACAATAAACGGAAATATAATGTGAAAAGCACGTGACAGTTTACAATGGTTTTGTCTTCGTCTTCTGTGGTCCCAAATGCACAAAAAAATAAATTTAAAAAATGCCAGTTTGCCCAATAAAACTCAAATGTCTAATCTAACTGAACATCAATACCTAATCTCATAACATGATCAATCAATGCTGTTGGTTGGGACAGCTAAACTTACGTAACACATGACCAGTGCCCACTGCCTGTACTAGTAAGTACTGCCAAAATTTAAGTACATCTAAAAACAAAAGAGCAGTCCACTAGAATCCTTAGGTTTTCTTTTACAAGGTATTGAATCTGCTGAAAACTAACAAATTTACTCAATTCACTCAAATCGCCGCTAGTAAAATGCAAGTAAGTGCATAAAATGGGATAAGTGAAAGTGAAACCCATTTAAATCTGCACATGTATGCATGTGTATACATATATATGTACCACAACTGCACTACATGTATATTCTGACCATAACCTAAGGATGAAACCTACCTAAACTGAAGTGACCAGACCTACTGACTGAAGTGTATATAGCTAGCTTTGCCCTCCCTAAAATCACTAAGCACACATGAAAAACAATCGTGACATTAGCAGAGAACATTAAAAAAAAAAAAAAAAAAAAAAAAAAAAGACTTTCAAAACCTTGAACTTGTAACCATTTTCTGTCAGTCTATGAAAATCCATCTTCCAATAAATGTGACTTGGTGAAGAAGTACGTTCTAGCGTACGCAAACATGAGCAAATATCTTAGAGGTCAGGAAAAAAAAGAAAAGGGCTGAATCCCACCTACTTATATCTACTGGGATGATTGTTCTAGTGAATCACACAACGCAAGAGATGATGGACAGGCCTGGTGTACTCCAATCACGGCCTGCTTTAACAATGCCATGACAAAACAATTAAAATTCACCATACACATGGAATATCATGATCACAATAATTACATAGTTCCAAGAAACATTATCCCCTTCTAACCACAGGCTACGCTTCTGCACAAGCTACACCGAACCAGGGTCTACTGTAACCGAGATACTGTGGGAGACCGACGTGCTAATCTGTCAAGTACCTGTACTTCCTACATGTAGAGGGTTGTGTGAGAAGGCCTTGATCAGCTGTTCACCTTTTCAGCATTTCAAGTGCTTTTATCAACCTTAATTGGGGCATGGAAAATTAAATCCCAAGCAAGTTATTGCACGGATGATTAACATCCTGTAAATTTTCAAGGATTCCCCCTACAAAAACCCAGGAAACAACAGTGTCATTAACGCCCACTTGATGGTATATACTTAGATAATATGACAAACAAGAATGGTCGGTGATTTCACACTTCAAATCCAGTTAAAATGACTTGTATAACCTGCTCCCTGCGTTGATGCAAGAACAGCAGATTTAAAACAACCAAACCAAGAAGGAGACAATGTTTCTGTGGCTCCTTGCACAAATTGTTGCAGCAAAGGAGCTGTGTGAAGGGAAGTCACTCCATGACGTGAAGAAGTCATGGGAGGTAAGCGCGTGAGAGTGCTCAGTTCTTCTCTGGCACCTCTTGCAGGGTGTGCCACTGGGCGATGGGGCGGCGAGGGTTGGCCAGCATGTCGCTCCAGTGGCGAAGCTCCGTTCCTGTGGAGTTGCAGCCCAGCATGATGCGTCCAATCGGCTCTGAGGTGCCGATGCGATCGTAGTCGACGACTGTGATGATCAGCGTCACCTTCTGTAACAGCAATGTAAGGCCATGAGAAAAAGTATAAACATGATGTTGACAAGCAAGCTGTTGACTAGCATAAACAGACAGGAGAGATAAACTTGCAGTGGGCATGACAACAATCGCTTGTGTAGTGCTCAAGTGCTGGTATAATTGTGTCGTCGTCCATGACGATGAGAAAAGATTAATGGATCTAAATAAATCAAAATCTGAAGTATGCAGTGTGTGTGTGTGTGTGTGTGAGTGTGTGTGTGTGTGTGTGTGTGTGTGTGTGTGTGTGTGTGTGTGTGTGTGTGTGTGTGTGTGTGTGGTGTCTTCAATCGAGACCTGCTTGAGTGCTCATTATCCAGTATAACTACATGTACTAACAATGTCTTAATTAATTTTACAGCTTGCTTTGCGGCTTTGGGCAGTGATGAGACAAGTATAAATAACAAGTTATATGGTCAGGAAATACTGCAGAGAACAGTTGTATGAAATATAGTGGCATCAGGTACGACAAGTATGCTGAAATTCATGCCGATGTTTCGAGAGTGTAAAGAAAAGAAAAAAATGAGATCAGAAAGTGTGAAGTGGCTTGCTTAGTTTTCAATGTGGCTGACGCCCCGTACAGAGGTTCCTGATGAACCTTTTAAAAAAATGGGACCATTTTTTTAAACGAGTAACCATAAATCAAGCATCAGATGTGCACTGTGTCTTACAAAATAAAATCTCCAAAGACAAATCAGAATTCTGACATACAAATTAAACATAAAAAAACTTTTTAAAAATTCATGCAGCACTTTGCTATTTTCTGCACAAAATAACAACTGAAACCATTCTACATGTATCTGTCCCAAAACTATTGACCAACTGCCATGTGTTTTATTCACATGTCTCTTCCATGTGTACAGGTATGAGTTTTCATGTATGACCCAGAGTTCTGACTTGACTGTTTTTTCAGCTACGAACATACATGTACTGTTAAGAGACTTGTCACCAATGCGAGAGGTTAGGGGTTCGAGTCCCACTCGAGGCAAAGAATTTTTCCTTCTCGTATGTGGCACCGATCATTCGGGCCGATCGTCGGGGGTTCTCTCCAGGTACTCAGGCTTCCTCCCCCTCTGCTTTGGAAATGTTCAGCCCACAAAATTTGAAAAAAAAATGCAATTCTAAAACCCGAAACTTAAATAGCTGAGCTGACCCTTCGCAACATGTGATTGTAATGTGTTTATGTCCGGTGTGTGAGAGAATGCGTGTGATTCATGTGAGCGTGCGTGTTGGCTTCAGTTCGCGGCGCTTTGAGCCGATTCATGAAATTGGGTAAAGCGCCTATACAATACTCATTATTATTATTATTACTGTTAGCTAGTGGTTCCTTGTGTCAGAGTGAACAGTCCTCTGGCAATATTTCCCAAAGTTGTGGATAAGCTAATTGTCTTCAGTGGAACACGATTTGCGTAGCTTCATTAGTATAATTTTAACAGCTTAAACATCTTTCTCAAAAGAAATGGCCTCCCTTATTCATCATAACCCTTACTAAAAGCACATACAAGAGAAAACAGGCCAATTCACAAAGGAGTATGCCACTTTCTGTAATATATATATGTAAGTAAGAGAATAAGAAGGCAACCACAACAAAAATCACGGTAATATAAAAGTCAGGATGCATGCGAAACTTACCTGGATAATGAAAAGCTAAACTATTCCGGCACACTGACAGAACTCATGCAAATTTATTCTGATGTCAGTGTAGCTGCTTACACTACAGCCTACTGTGCTAGCTGTTCTCACTTTCACTATTCGCCCCTTCCTCTCACAGTATCGATACTCTGTACATGTGTAACCTACTGCTGTATCAAAGCTACATAACCTAATGACACCTATGGTGAATGCCTGTCATCTCACTTGATATTGGTTTACAAGGATGGCCCAATGGGATCTTGTCCCTACCATTCCATTACCTGTTTCTTGCTTGTTTTATCTGTCTTTGTGTTTGTGTTTTTTATGTCTTAATATGAATAAATATGTATTTTATGTAAAGCGCCTAGAGCTTAGATAAGGTTAGGCGCTATATAAATATTCTATTATTATTATTAATAGGTACTCCAGGTTGTTAACGTCAGACAGGGAAATAACCCTCCCAGCCCTCAGAAATCAAGTGCAAGGTGCCTTCCCTTTGACAAGGAATTGTAAGAGGGATTTGTGGCTGGTAACCATAGGTGTCACTGGCTTATTCATGCAACCAAACTGCTTTCTGCACTTAGCGTATGTACCACAGTTATCAAATAAATGAATATAACTGCACATCCAACTACATGTCTTTTCCCTCAAATAAAAAGTTAATGGCTAGACACTGTCTACACAGCCTAATGGCCTAGCTCCAACACAAACTGCAGTCTACAATACATGCACTACATATAACCCACCTGTACAACCTCTCTCTCTCACACACACACACACATACACACACCCTGATACACTCTCTCACCCACACACTACTGCTCCACTCTCTCACCCTACCATTCCATCTACAAAGCGAACAAAAACATTCACATCTGTTAATCTACCTGTATCCTAGGCAGCTATATTAGCACACTCGACACCAGTCAGTACCTGTATTTGTTCGAATGGCACTTCGAACGTAAAAGACTCATTATAGTAGGGGTTCAGGGTGCACTTCTTGATCGTAGTCTTCTTCTTCTTAACCCGCTTCCCATTTAGCATCAAAGAAATCTTTACATAGGGATCTAGTGAAAATTGGAAGAGAGAAGAATAAAAAATAAAAAATAAAAATAAATAAAATATCAAGAATTTTCCAAAAACCAACAATTGCAGAACAAGTATCAAATGCAAGCAAACCAGACAGACAAATACAAGAACACCGACAGCTTGTCAACAGTTGCAGCAACATGAAATAAACAGCTGGTGCGGTCGCATATGATAAGAGCTGTGCATAGCGTTTTCTCACTAAGTATATGTATAGTTATGAAGTACCATGTCACTACGAATGATCACAAAGTGCAAACAAACACCACAAGAACGGGTTGGCAAAAAAGTGAAAAATGGCGAAGTACATAGTGTTTGACTTCAAAGGCAAATAGGGAAGCAAAAATTGGTGGGTCCTTCAAAGCTGGAGCATGGCCGTTTTCTTTTACCCTTTGGTCAGAACACCATCACAGTTACAGTTAAAATGAGAGATGAAAAACTTCAAATGCACAGCTCCACACACATGCAATGGCAGTGAACCAAACGTGAAGAATTACAGGCCAGTTACAGGCCATCTTCCACAACCAAAAGAGTAATTCTTCACATTTGATTTGAGAAAGTGTGAACCACGAAAGAGCCGTTCAAGTCAGTAGCAGATCTACCCTAATCATACTCAAAACGTTACTAGCATAGTGATCCTAACAGCTAGGTGCTATCAAATACTTGTAGGGTAATGGGAACCACTTCAACGGACAGAACACATTGCCATCTGTCTGAATTAAAACTAAACTGAAGTCAGGTTTTTCTTTTTTCTTTTTGGTGTCCTTAAATTAGCTACCTGAAGTACAGTTTTATAAAACTGTCCCTTATGGTATCAGTAGAGATCATGAGCTGGCTGTGAAAGGCTCTTTGTGTGGTAAATCAGCTGCAAAACTGTAAGCTGCCAGACAAGGACGCTGCATCAGACAAAGTGTGAACACATACAAATAACGCCAACAATAAATGTACAGGATACAAGATCAAACAGACCAAATCACATTCAAGCAAAAAAACCATCACCTACAGAGAACCATTTCAAGAGGAGCTCAAAATGACCTCAAAAAGATACAGACAGCAAATCACCAGACTGAAAATATCAAAAGGAAGAGAAAAAGCCCAGAGCGCAAAAACGGCAGCAGGCAGGATTTGTTTGGTTTTTTCATCGGCAGGGATTGAACTCGATACCTGGATCTGCTCAAACGGAACTTCAAAAGTGAATGACTCATTGAAGTAAGGGTTGAGGGTACGTTTCTTTATGGTAGTTTTCTTTTTCTTCAGTCGCTTGTTCCCTTGATACAGGGCAATTTTCACATAGGGATCTGGTGAGAGAGAACCACATCAGGTAATGTCAGTATCAACACACAATTAGGATGATCAACACAGACAAAGTAAAGCTCCCATTGCTGTCTCCTGCAGACCTGGGACAGGTCACACTGGTTGCAAATTGAATACATTCCACAGACCTTGCTGCTAATATTTCAGGATAGCCCAAATACTGGTGCTACACTCTTTGACACAGCACATTTTCATTTTTGAAACCAACACTGTTATATATAGTCATCTGTCAAATCTTTCACAAACTGGATGTTGACTGTTCTGTGACACATTTTAGACTTGTGTCAAACAGACAATACTTTGTGAGCAGAGAAAAAGAAGAGTCTCTTTGACAATTGTGAAAAGTGTGTGTGTGTGTGTGTGTGTGTGTGTGTGTGTGTGTGTGTGTGTGTGTGTGTGTGTGTGTGCACACATGTGTGCAGGAATATTTGACAAGTGTGAAAAGTGTGTGTGTGTGTGTGTGTGTGTGTGTGTGTGTGTGTGTGTGAGTGTGTGTGTGTGTACGTGCGCGTGTGTGCGTGTGCATGCAGGAATCTTTGCCAATGCCTTGAAAATTCCTCAAACAAAGGTATTTCAAAATACCATTAACTTTCCTCTCAATGGCAGAGATATACATAGCATGTTCATGTACGTCTCTGTCAATGGAATGTGTGCTGTGTCAGTGAGAAAGTGCATCACCAAAGACTGATTTACAACTATAGCTAGAAACTCAGCAAAATGTAACTGCACTGATCCCCTGCTATTTGCCTCAATGATTTGAATTCCAAGACTTTTTCTTGCGTGTGCCCAAGTCAAATATGAACTGAACTAGCAGCAAGTCTGTAATTGGAAACGATCAATCCACATACAAAATATACAAGTAACAGGCCAACATATTGTGTGTACACGAGTTAATACTAAACTGTTTTGATCAACAGATCCTCAGCAACTGCTTACGTCAAAACAAGACAAGCTGTCGCATACACCAGTCACGCTAGTGATCTGCATTGCACATGAACTGTCAATTACAAATAAATGCTATGCTCTGTGTGGAGGTGTCTCAACACAAGTACTGCACACTTACCCTGGACGGAAAAACACACCTGCTGCCTCACTAACATCTCAATGAAATGTGTCTAGAATCATAACTAGCATGTGAATTTACTTGTGAAACTGTTAAAAAACAGTTAATGAACATTTATGAAACTGCTAAAAACTCCTGATGAAGACTTATACACTGGAAAACTCTCGATGCAGATTTATCATACAAGTGCAAAAAGTACTGAATGTCCAGCTCTTGATGTTCAGAAATGCTTTGATGCGAGGTTTTCTAACCGAGTGGAAGTGATACTATGCATGAACACTTTAAAAACCAATGTACATTTCGCACAGTTTACTTGCCTCTTTCTTTGTTCTTTATTTCTTTATCACTAATTTTTCCAGTGTTAATCTGTTCTGTCCCTCCGAACATTGCTGGCTGTTCCAGCAGAGAGAAAAAAAAAAACATCTTATGACACTGCTAAGTCAACTGAGCAACTAGTGCTTGAATACTCAAACAGGCTCTCATCACAAAACAAGTATCGCAAACACATACCTGAAAGACCTCCTACATCCATCTTTTTCAGGTTCTTGGCTTCGAGGATGACAACTGTCAGTTTGCCTGCTGTTGGTACATAGCGTAGTGAGAAGCAGATGTCACCAAGCTTGTTCTCCTGGTAGAAAGGGGAAAAAAAAAAGCAAAAAAAATAACAGCATAGAAAGTTGTATGTAAGAACAGTAAACAGAAAATTCAAGATGCAGACACAGGCCATCTTCAGTATCACTTGGTCTTTTTGAGAGGGGGGGTGGGGGGGAGGAGGGGTGTCTACAAACTGAACTGGGATAAACGTGCCCATGTTATTCCTATGTCCACCCATATTAAATGTCTTTTGGAAATCTTTATCTTGGAAGCCAGAAACCTGACCGCACCATAAATGATTTTGAATTGCACTTTGAAGTTTGCACCACATCTACACCAAAGGTGAACCACACATGACAGAATGTTAAAAAAAAAAAAAAGTTTTTGCAGTGGAATCGTAATATGTGTAACAACATCAACTGCGGAGACACCAAGAGACTAGCATTTCCAGATGCAAGACATGACATTTCAGATTGGCCCCTGACATTAAGAACCTTTGGTGCAAAGACTCCCGCATCAGCCTTTATCTTGTCTAGAGAGAGCTAAGCCACGGTAAAAGAAAAAGCCCAGGTGTTTGTTAAAAGGAGACATCTAAAGGTGAGACGAATGGAAACCTGTAAAGCAGCATTTAAAATCATCTGTCATATTCTTTGTTAAGACAAATACAATGTTTGTCATGCGATGGGATTACCAGTGATACATCAGCGAACTGACCACAAAAAAAAAAAGGAAAAGAAAAGAAAAAAGCTTTTGTGACCTTTCAGTCACAATATGTATTGCAGGTATGACATTATTACATCTCATTTCTTGAGGATTCTGATATTCTCAGTCATACCTGAAAACCACTGGTGTGCGCCATGTGTCTGCAGAGAACTGTTATGTATAACACTGTCAATAAATGTATAAACCTGAGTAAGCTATCTCAGCTCCTGTCAGATTTGCATGGACCAAACTGCATACATTTGAACCACATTTCTTCAGCATGGTAAACCAAGTTTGCACTAAATTTGCACAGTGACCTAGTACTTTGAAGTTATACGTTCCGGAGGATTATGAGCAGGGAGAAAAATGTGATCTGTGGAGGGAAGATTTTAAACTGATCACACAATGATACCAATCACCCTCGAAAGATGGGGCGGTCGGTGGTCTAGTGGTTAAGAGACTTGTCACCAATGCGAGAGGTCAGGGGTTCGAGTCCCACTTGGGGCAAAGAATTTTTCCTTCTCGTATGTGGCACCGATCATTTGGGCTGATTGTCAGGGGTTCTCTCTGGGTACTCCGGCTTCCTCACCCTCTGCTTTGGAAATGTTCAGCCCACAAACTTTGAAATATAAAAGCAATTCTAAAATCCGAAACTTAAGTAGCTGAGCTGACCCTTTGCACCATAATGTGTTTATGTCTAGTGTGTGAGAGAATGTCTGTGATTCACGTGAGCGTGCGTGTTGGGTTCAGTTTGCGGCGCTTCGAGCCGATTCATGAAACTGGGTAAAGCACGTATACAATACATTGTACATTGTATTCATTATTATTTTTGAAAGATTCCTGTAAACCAACATCCTTTAAAACACTCGTCACCACTGCTCTGAAGTTTGAACAACTGTCACTGTACCTTTTCTGACTCACTGTCAGGAGAGGCCAGATCCCGCCATTCCTCAATGACGCGTCCCAGGTCGATGGAGTTGAGGGGAACCTGCACCTGCCCAATCTGGTCATGTTTGGAGAAGCGGTCAAAGTCGTAAACAGCAAATGTCAGTGTCTTTGATCCAATTTCTGCGTAGGGAGCCTGCCCAACAAACGAAAAACAACATGACCAACACAACAGAAAATGCAGCATACACATATACAGTATTTAAAGACACCAAGTTCACAAGTTCAGTGTAGACATATCGGACAAAACAAAATCGTATTAAACAACGAAAAACCTGACAGAGTGCAGGGTACTGGCTTGCTATCGTAACTGTCATGAAGGTGGTTCATACCACCAGTGTAAAGATATTGCTGACCTTGGAGTCCTGTCAAAACACAATACAGTCGAACCTGCCAAGGCGGTCACCTGTATAAGCTATGCCACTGTCTAACCCGGTTACCCCAGAGGATCCCCTGACATGCTAGCTGTTGACATGCCACCCTGGATAACCCCGGTCACCTGTCTAAGGCGGTCAGTTTGACCCCGTCCCTTGGGTGACCGCCTTACACAGGTTTGACTGTACTACATTATAGCTGCCCGCTGTACTGTAACCTAGATTATCAGAACAGCTGTCTCAAAACAGCTGCCACTGGTTGCCATGGTTGTGACGTCAAACCCCTGAAGACCAGCGTTCTTACCGTCACAAGAAGAAGAAAAGAAAAAGTCCACCCGATTAGATTTATACACTTTATCTGGGCAGCAGCTGTTTCCACTTGAAATAGCATGCGCAATCTGAGGTGAATGCCAACTTGCCTACAAGTAATCAATAAAGTCATGACAACAGCTGAATTGGTGCTGATCTCCATGCTGATACATTAGAACAGCTGGTGACGTGACGTGCAGAGGTAAGCTACGAACACTGCTGAAACTGTTTGTACCAGTTCACTACTCTAGCTGACATCAGCCACAACGCATATTCGATTTTATGTTATGAATTCTTAAGTCTTGCCATGTCTTGTGGGTCTTATGTTTTATGTCATGTTTCTTATGTGATGTGGTGTATTTGGGCAAAAGCACTTTCCCTTTTATAATCCCTTTCTGAATAAAGTATTTTTCGATTCCAGGACCTGTTACTGTTCCTCAAGTCTTCAAGTTTACAAACTTCATAAGGCTGTGTATGTGAAGTAAACTCTGACTTTGCCCATCTGGATGGTTCTCCCTGCAATATGATGAATTCCAAACCCCAGTTCCCTATTTACATAAAACAGGATCCACAACTGCCTTTTATGGCACTGCCGGGAACAGCATCATGTGCATCATGTGCACACATGCTTCAACACATTCGCTTCAGCCAACCTGTCTAAACAGCCATGGTTTCAATAAACCCATCAGCCATCTTAGACAGGTGGTGAACTCCATAAATGCTCAGTTTAGCAAAGTTGTTTGGGAAAATAACCACTACATAATAGACAATGTAAGAGCACAAACCAAAACAAATAAACCAAAACAAATATTGGCTTAACATGTCCGTGGCTGCCTTCGCAGCAGACTCCACCGTCTCCTGCAGTCTCCCCTCACAATCCACTGCTCAAGAAAGGCAACAAATGCAGACTGACCTTGAAGGTGAAGGTCTCATTGAAGACAGGGTTGAGCGTCTTGCGGTGGACTTTTGTCTCGTACTTCTTCTTCTTGTCCGGGAGGAGGTAGACCTTGACGTAGGGATCCGATGTGCCGCTCATGTCCATACCTGGCAAGTCCGCAGCTTGGATGACCGTCACTGACAGCTGCCAACAGCAAAGTGCAGAACATGTTACATCAGAAGCCTAGGCTGAAGTGAACTATTAAAGACACTGCCTAAATATACCATAAAATGTACCCGCCCCCGTAATGTAGTGGTTAGCACTTCGGGCCATGGACCGGGAGACCCGGGTTCAAACCCCAGCCGAGGCAAGCGGGATTTTTCCTACCTAGGTCGCCTCCTACCCAGAGCGGGTGTGCTATGAGCCCAATGGGGAGGCTGTTGCCACACAGCTGAGACACGTCTTATGATGTGGATGATTACATGGCCGGCACCGCAGGTGCCGTAGTTCCAAGGCCTGGTGAACGCCGGGATATTTATGACAGGAAGCGTGGAATGCGGCCCTGTCCCGCAGTCCCAAACCACACGGACCTTCATAGCATCATCTTACCATCATCCTCATCTCCATCCCCATGCATAATAAAAATTGCTGCAGCTTTCAAGCCCTTCGTGGATTCCACCCATGACCTGGGAGGAACACCACTGGAGCTGGCAAAAAGAGTTGGGGCAGCAAAAAAACAAAACAAAAAACAAAACAAAAAACCCATAAAATGTCTGTCAGCTTTATTCAATGCCCCATACTGATTCACCGTAGTGCATGACATGACTAAAAAAAAAAGCACATTTCTGACAACAACTCTTTTTAGACCCCCACCCCCAACACTCATGCACACACGACACACAATCTTGGAATCTGGATGAGTCTGATCCAATTTTCCATGAAAAATAACCGCTGATGGAGGAGAAAATATCCAAGCATCCAGAATATTTTTCTGTAAATTTCACCAACTTGTGTCTTGTGTCTGTCAAAAATTTTCAAAAGAAAGAGAAATTTAAGGACTTCAAGTTACATTATTACAGAGACCAGCTGTGGTCAGAAAAGCAAGGTGAGTGAGATAGTGTGAGGGTTTGGGGAGCGAGCAAGCAAGCAAGTCTTCACACCTCTCCCTTCTGGAAATCGTAGTCCAAGGAGAACTGTAGTTTGCCAAGCTTGACTTCAGACTTGGTGCTCTCTGCGTCCTCATTGTCTTCCATGTTGACAGGCAACTCATCCAGATCTGGCTGAACCTGCAGGAACATTATGAATAAACTTTCTGTCAAACTATACAGTGCATGTACCGCATACTGAGCATCTATGCCAAGAACAACTTCACTAAAAAAACTGAAAACTTTTATTTATTGAACATATAAAATATAAGAATAAAGACACTACTCACACCAAAGTTATATATGAATTGTTTCTGCTTGCATGAAATTTATGTTGGAAAGTCTCTGTGGAATGTCTAGCCTTTCAGTTCACTGAGTAAATTAGACATGCCTTTTAATTTATTTATTTAAATGCAGAAATGTTCTTTATACACCTGCTGTGCTGAATTTAAGATAACTGTGCTGTCTTGTTATGGGCAATATTAATAGAAACAAACAAACAGACAGAACGGCGAAGTTTTGACACAGAGAGTGTTTTAAATTAGTGACCATGCAAAAAGCCAAATCTGAAATGGCAACGTGAACACTGAACGAAACTGATGAATCCTCTTTGATTCTTCTTCAAGAATTTTAGAATACATTAGGCCAACAAATCCATCACCACCTACAAAAGGTGCTTAGGGTATCCTGGATAAAACCAGTTCTGGAAAACAAGTCTGATCTCTCCCACCAAGGAGGGTTTTGGGAATGCAAAGATACCCTAAACACAACTTGTTTTTTTTTTTTTTTTCATCTGTCTGAACACTGCAGCAACAAAAACAATTAACCCATTACTCCCTTTTCCCTCAATCGTTGTACTATCTCCTCCCTCTTTGATGAAGAATGTAGCTGTGGCATAATGGAAAAAGATACATAGTGATGAATGCTGTTAATGTACTTCACAGTCTATGCAAGTCACACACACACACACACACACACACACACACACTGCGTGACCCCCCCCCCCCCCCAAAAAAAAAAAAACAAAACAAAAAACACCAACAACAACCCCCCCCCCCCAAAAAGAAAAAACAAAAAAACCCACACACACACCCTGAGACCAACTGCATTGTTTTCCCATCAAATTAACAAGAGAGTAATTTTTCTTTCTTTCACTACTCGGTACTGTTGTATACATTCATATCATGCGCACACCCACATGCATAAGGCCTCAATGATGCGCAATCTAACTTGCCTTTTCTTTGTAGGCATTTCCTAAAAGCTGTACACTCTTGAGATCAACGGCACCCTTCAGTCCCTTCTTGCCTTCCTTCTTCTTGCGTTTCCGACAGCATCGTTTACACACGCAGTATAGACAGCAGGACAGAACCAGCAGTGTTCCGGCGACAATTAAAATGTCTGCCCAGATGGGTACTGAAAGCAGAAACCATTTCAAATTGAAGGTGATGGTGAAGTTTGGTCTTCGTATCGAAAGGCTGTCTGTCTGGGCTATTATTACCACCTTGGCAACACGGAAGTTTGTAAACTGATAAACGATTTATTGTTAACACTCTATTACATGTACTCTCACTACGAGGAGAGTGGTAATTGTACCACTGAGTGACAAACCAGTCTTCACAATCAAGTTTGCGTCTAAGTGGCTGCCAACTACCGATTTGCACCATTCTCACGTATACCAGTTTCTCAATCTCCTTATGCAACAGGTATCAAGGCTGATCAGGCACTGATGGCACTTACATTTCTTGAACTCCTCGATGAACTTGTCCTTGTATTCGTCCAGCTTGGACTGGCTGCCTCCATCACCTCCACTGGAGCCTGTGACATCCTCGTTACCAGCAGCTGCTTCTGTGACCGTGACCGCAGCGGCCTCGGCTTCACGACGCAGCCGCACCAGCGCCTCCATTTTGAGACTGGTGTGCTGCTACTGGCCCCCGCTCTCCTGTCTACTTGCGGTCTGCAAGAAATTAAAAAAAACAAAAACTTTTGAATAACTTTAAACGCATATTTAAACCTGGGATTTTTTTTTAAATCAGAGAAAAAACTCCACAGGGTTGCTGCCTTTCAGTTTGTATTGGTCACCCTACCAATTACTAATCTATCCTCCCTTTCCTATAGTTTTTTCCCCCTTTGTGTTGAGATCTACAGATCTAAGATTATGTTCCCACACAAGCACAGTTCCCTGCCCTCCAGCATCACAAGGCTTGTTAACACTCTTACAAAACAAAAGATCATAATTATGGAACAATGTACTAGGCTTTTGACCTGATTTCCTTTAACACACACACACACACACACACACACACACACACACACACACACACACACACACGAAAACATGCCCACAATCTTAACCGGACCCAAACCCCAAGTAAACACAAAGCTGATTTCCACCAAACGATAATATGCCATTTACTTATCTCATCACCATCATGTTTCTGCGTCTCAGCTACCATTTATCACTTACCCACACAACACTGCCGTCTTCATAAAACCCTGAATAAACATAACCCAATATCAAATTCGTACGAACAGGATATTCATCGCCACACGTTTTCCATAAGATGGGCTGATGCTCACCTATACCATATGCATACGTGTTGTGAAATGCCAGATACCGATACCCTGGCTGCTTCAAGAACCGCCTGATAAATGGGAAAATGACACCGAGGTTTCCTACACAAATTGTCTAGATGTTGACATTTGCTTCTGTATCAATTTTCTAGCACCAGAAACCGACCAAAGGTGATGGAGGAAGCACCATAATTAGACGTGGGCGCTGTTTAATCATCAACAAAACGCCAAGAATTGATTGGTTGTAACCCGACACTTCGACTGAGTTCAACTTAATCTCATCCAGCACCTTTTCAGTGGGAGTAAACGAACAAAACAAAAAGGTGGTAAAATTACACCTGACGGCTAACAACCGACAACCCTCTTTAAAGCAAACTGTGAACATTTTAACAATAATATCACCTAAACCATGCAGCTGCAAACGGCTGCCCCAAGGAGTTTTTGGAATCTGTGTTGTGCGCGCGCGCGCATACACACACACCCCATATAAATGTCTTTGTTTTCTTCATCTAAAAGGCCTTAAAAAACAAAGCAACTTGACCTTGAAAAACAACTTCTATCAGCGAACAGTAATCGTCTCTCTTATCTCATTCTGTCTTGAAACCAGACAGATATGAATAACCACGTAAAATTCTGAAAATTCCATACAACATATACCAATATAGCAAAATGTGGAGAGAGAGAGAGAGAGAGAGAGAGAGAGAGAGAGAGAGAGTTATTTAGGGCTTTACGCCGCGCAAGCTACAAAGACTATTTCGCGGCGAGAGAGAGAGAGAGAGAGAAACAAACTCTACAGACTGTGTCCAAAATCATTCCTTTTCCTTCACTAAATAAACTGAAAGAAACAGCAGCCAATAATAGACACGACTGAATTAAGGTTACAATATTCTGAATACAGTGGAAGAAATTTTACAAGGGGGAAAAATCACAGAACAAACAACGTTTCACAAAGCCAAGCCAGCTGGTGGTAAAAAAAATCTGGATACGTCAATAGAATTGAATTGATCTGGGTGCAACTGCCGTCACAGCTGTTTATCAACCTCTACTCCCACAAAAGCTAAACAGCACTTGAATTACTACTGACCCAGAAAGGGACGCCAATAAATGCTCAGTAACAACTGGCTGCACGTGAAGCACACACGTAATGATGTATGCAAGTCTTTCACTGGTACACTGAGGCAGGAAAGCTGACGCGGGTGGGGTGGGTGGGGGGGGGTGGGTGTTTGGGGGTTTAACGTCCTTTTCCACCACATAGGGAAAGCTGACGCAATGATAGGAAGTTGAACACGAGTGGATGACATTGTCACGTTTATTTCTGGTGATAATTATTCATGTCAGTATTAAATCCTTACCTCAAAACTTCTATTTACAATTAAATGCGAGGAAACATTTAATGAGTTTAACTGTTTTACTTTATGACGCACTGGCGGGTTTGTGTGTGTGTGTGTGTGTGTGTGTGTGTGTGTGTGTGTGTGTGTGTGTGTGTGTGTGTGTTTTACCCTAAGCAAACGAAAGACGGACTATCTCAAAACGGTCAGGGGCGATTTGTATAGATCTGAAGTACCGTACTCATAATAAATGTATGACACTGACATCTCCTGTGTACAAGAAATGCAACAGACTGACTGAAACTGTCCCAGTCAGCCGTGCCAAGCGAAATGCTTTTAGCAGGCCCTGTGCTTTTCGGTTTGCGTTTCCCGGCTAAGCGCTAGGCTGTGTGAGGCTGTCTGTAACTGTGCATGCCTAAGTGGTTCGCTGCTAGACGGTCTGATGCTAGACATCACCAAAACACCTCCGAACGATTGGCGCGAACCTGGATATGTCGGAAGACAGACCTTAACTCTTTCCACACCAGGACCGCGTATCCGGTCCTACCCCGCACAACGTTTGAACACGAAGGACCGCACACGCTGCCCGGGGGGTTTGAAATTCGCGGTGCACTGGTCACGTGGATTTCGAATTGGACCGCGTATGCGCTTCTTTGTGTTCAAACATTGTGCGAGGCACGCGGTCCTCAGCGTGAAAAGAGTTAAGAGGAGACAAAACAAAACAAATAATAATAATAATAATAAACCCTCCGCACCACAGGCCTGCCGACAGACACTCGCGGACATTACTACCACACCCCCCACGTACACTCCCCAAATAACAGGCCCTCACTCTCTCTCTCACCCTTCACGTCCGGTTCTGGCAGCACTGGTCCTGCTGACTGGAAGAGACACTTGGTAACGCGACACCTGGTCGTGAGAGGGTCTGGGGCGCAAAACAAAAATGATTGGAGGGGGGGGGGGGGATATTCTGCCCAGACCAAACGATCTAATACTCGTGAGGTCTGCGTCTCTCCCGCGGTTGGTTGGTTGGTTAGCTGGGGTTTATCGTCCACGCCACAACGAGGTGATTGCAGACGGCCCTAGGGGGCAGGTTATGGGAGACGGGGATAGCTAACCTAACTGTACAGTCCAGCTGAACACTTATTCAATCCAGCCAGACTGCCAGGTCGGCCACATTTTATGTATCCTTGACTGTAATGGACAAGTTACACAAACAGATCCAGTTCACAGTCAGTGGAAGCGGGGCAACGTGAAAAAGGCCTGTACAAATTTTGGCCCTGTCGGGATCTCCAGCGGCCGGGGAAGTACGTATTCATGCTAGCCAGCCCCCCACTCTAATGCCTGAAGGTACAAAAATCGATGCATCGGTTGCCTGGCAACCACATCTTCTGCGTCATTTCGCCTGGACAGTTCCCAAGGTTTATGAGCAGGATTTTCTCCTCTCAATCTCCGCCGGTTTCGACGGGTGCTGTTGGTGTCAAGTGTTTTGAAACTCAGCGCAAGTTCCACAGAAGCCGAGTGCCCCCCTCTGTCACAAAACAGCTGGCTGATTTTTCCTTCGTGCCTCTATCATTGATCCTGTATCTCTCCGGCTACGCGCAGTTGCATTTCTGTGCGGCTTATGAACTCGTGACCTATCTTAGAGTGCCAGACTGGTCAATGGGATTACATGTACAAGGACGGTAGTGGCAATGGAGCGAATTGATGCTTCTTGTCCGCCCAGGGCGGTTATAGCATTTAGTCAATGGGCATCAGCTGTCAGTATGGCCCAGTCGAAACTGGTGCAAAATCGAGTGATAGCTACAGTGTAGTGAAGACGACGCGGAGTGCGCGAAATCTTCACGGATTGTGCGGTCTTACACATTATTACAACAGAATCCTTCAACAGACGCTCCCGTTTGCTTGGAATTAACACACACACACACACACACACACACACACACACACACACACACACACACACACACACACCACACGCGCGGCTTGTGGCTGGCAAACTACCACCAACGTCTGCTATACCCCATCTGGGGCGGTTAAGAATATCACTTATTCGTTTTGTAATGTTCAATAACAGCCCATCAGTAATACTGTATCACAAGCGCCAGCCCACGACAAGCTGCAGGAAGCCCTCGCAGTCTTTCGTTTCCTGTCACGCTCGATATAATGCAAAAGCAGCCACCTACACAATTCCATAAAGCAATTTGCTCCAACCTAATTGGACAATTGACTGGGACAATTAACAATTAGCAGCACAGCTCCGATGGCAAGCGGCATTTAACACTGCTCAATTACAGCATGGAAAACATCCATTACTGCGATGGCCAATGTTCAAAAGATTGTTTTTTACCTTAGTCATTAGCCTTTACCCCCGCACAAAACTAACTACAACGAGCTAAAACTAACGCGCAAGATGTCGAAGAGCGTCTTGATCTGAACTTGGCAAACATTTGTTTAAGGTACGCACTGTGAAAAAAAACATTGAGAACACAATACAACACAACACAACACAACACACACACACACACACACACACACACACACACACACACACACACACACACACACACACAGGGAGAAAGCACGACAGAGACAGAGCGCAATGGATGGATAAAAAGAGAGAGAGAGAGAGAGAGAGAGAGCAAAATCTGAGTGTCACCCTAAAAGAAAATATAGAACCGAAGCAAGAACATAAGGCCAAGTCAGAAGCATACATCACAGGGTTGTCTAATACGTTTACAACTTCCTGATCCTTTACGCAAAAAAACAACAACGACAAAACAATCTGATACAAGGACGATTCGGTCACAGTCATGATAAAGACCTGTTCAGAGCACGCAGCACTCGTGTCAAGACTGGCGACCAAGGACGGAGCTGTCAAGCGTTCCGTCGGCAATGCCCACGCAAGTCTGTAACGACTTGGAACAGTTTGAACAACTCGGGGGACGTACATGACAATCGTGACAGCTATACTGGGCTGTAAATTAGATGTTACGAGGCGCTAGACTACTTCGTGGTGTTGTTAACAACAACGGCGAGACGCTCATCCGGTCGCGAATGTCTCATACAGACCATCGCGTCTAGTTTGTGTTGTAAACAATGTTTATCCAATGAGCTTCTCGTAGATAAATACATGCATTGCCGACTACAAGGGGAACGCAGAGGCGCCGCTTAACCGTGGGCCATAGAAACGGTTACTAGGGGCTGCCAGAAAGGTCCATCCATCTTCAAGCCCTGCTGTCGAAGCCGTAGTCTGCTGTTTGCGAATCGCAGTGAAAGTCTGAGCCAACTGGCGCCGTTTGTGTACGCAAACAACAGCGTTTCCAGACGAGGACACGTTCAGTAGACACCTTGCTGACACCACAGGCGCAATAAAGACAGTACTGTTCTAGATGACCCGCACTCCATCACTCCGTGTAAAACTGTTACTGAAACACTGGACAGCGTCTTGATACAATGTACCTTGTTTTGTGACGGACATCATGCCCATGCTGTAATCCGACAGATTTATTACATATGGACGTTACGGCCTAGCCACCAAAGGAATTGCAGGCATACATGGCGCAGACGCATGATCCAAATGGACCAATCAACTGCGTAGTCAGTAAAACGGTGAAAGGGCAAAGACTTTTACACAGACCAAAGGCTATACTACTGCTATGTCTTTGCTAAGACTATGGAAGAAACGGTTTTTTCTATCAGCCCCAAATCCAGTGTTCCTGATTACGGGCATATGTGTGTCGTTTACGTACAAATTTCAGAATCTGACACAGATATTTTGAGGTGGTACGTCATTGACTTTAAAGAATGATCCCCTGAGCTTTACAGAGGGGGTCAAAATGACTCTCAGTTTTGAAAACTGTAAGGAAGACCGAAATCTGAAACAGGTTACTGCAAACAAACTACGTACACCAGGATGACCCACGCTTAACTCGGGAACCAAGCCAATGACAGCTCTTGACAGTCTAAAGGTACGACCTCGACCTCTTAGCCACGTGACTGGGGTTAACCCACGCCCTGCTGCTTCAGCCATGATCTTCTCCGGCATTCAATTGGGTCGCCCGTGTTAAACCTGCAAGGAGGTTCGCTATCTAAAATTTATAACTTCGCGTGTAACTTCCCCGTGTACAGGAAAGTCTCACAATCCTCCATCCACATCGCCCTTAAAAGTCTGCAATCAAAACAGAAAGTCGCAAACACTGTTTTTTTTTTTGTATTTTGTTTTTACAAATTGCGACTCCTGGGACTGTGCATAATGCAGTCAACTCTGTCACAGTTGTAGAGTTGTCAGCGCTTCGGAGACCCTTATAAAACCAGAGCGTGAGTTTGCGGTGACCTCATTGTGCTTTTGGTCAGTGAGCGACACACATCCCTACTGTGTCTAGCGGGTGTTGTGTGCTGCACGTGAAGAATAGCCACTGCGATATTTCTCGTTCAAAGTCAAAACGCAATCTGAGCTGTAGAATCAGTTTCCCCTTGGCTTTTGTAAAAGTTTCAGGGACGCTGAAAACTCTGTAACTGTGATAGAGTTGACGGTGAATTTTGCAGAGCCGGATAGTTTTTTTTGTTTGTTTTGTTTTGTTTGAACCACACTGTTTGTGGCTTTTTGTTGAGACGACAGACCTTTACGGTAACCTGGGGAGTGCATTGATTAAGTTCCGATATGAAAGTTCAGTTAAAGGTGCTAATGCTACCATTTTTATGCTCACAGATCGTTCTGAACTGGGTATCAAACATCACACCGCTCAGCCACCTGGACAATGACAGCGTCCGAAATGCTGGCACTGAGCCAACGGAAACGTACCCAATGACGCGGCGACCACACTGAGCGCTCCTGTAGTGTAACAACAGTCGTAAAATTTGAATGTTCGACCGCTCGCGCAAAAGTTAAACAACACTGTTTCGCATTAAGAGCTGTGCTAGTCAGCGAATTCAGTCAGCGAATTCAGTCATCAAGATTGAGTATTTCGAGCGTACAGGCGCACGCACCAGCGAAACTGTTCTAAAACGTAAGTTGGCTTAGCAAAGATGGAATAAGCCAGTTTAAAATGGAGAGTACACGTCTAGCAGATACACATGAAGTTTAGACCTTTCAAACACGAATGCCATGAATAGGTTACGACTAAAACGAGTTACCACCCAATCAAATCTGACATTTTAGCCAAGCCAGTGTAAGTCTGTAATACACACGGCCAGGTTGGAAAATAAGCACAGATGGTTTGGACAATGGTCGTATACACATCTGTAAGTGTGCATCCCGCGAATTCAAACCTACACAATAGCTCTTTGGCAGTGTCCGTACCCCCCCCCCCCCCCCCACACACACACACACCTTCTGGCACATGCTCAACAATGGCTTCCCTTTCGTATTCCTGGACAGTTCTGATCCCGAGAAAAACCATGGTGTTACAGGTCTGCTACGTAACCAGCAGACTACACCAAAACATTGGCCGACAATGAGCTGGTAAGAGATGGTCTAATTCTGCATCAAGGCCCCAGCGCGGGAAGAGACTCATAACGATTGATTGCAACTAATGTCTGCGCACTGACAGAAGGACGACAGGTTGGCACCACGCAAGTAAAACAAACAGTATGTGCGCAGAAAGCCTGAAAGCGTAGGCCAAACTGAACTGGATGGGATGACCCCCCCCCCCCCCCCACACACACCAGCAGCAGCAGCACCACCACAATTTCTGAGATCTGTTAAAGATGTCTGGGTGACTTATGAAGTCTGAAAAATATAATAATATAAATAGCCAACTGCGCATTTAGACGTAAGGTAAACTCATCATAAACCAAATGTATCCTCAGAAGAAACGAAAATCATTCTGTACAGGGTTCGTATCCGTCCATAGTCATATTGCTAATACAGTCGGGCCCGGTTATAAGGAGCTCGGTTATAAGGTACCTCGGTTATAAGGAGCAAAAAAAAAATTCCCCGATTTACTTTGTTCTTTGTTATGACTTGCGAAAACTCGGTTATAAGGAGCTCGGTTATACGATACCTCGCTTATAAGGAGTGAAAAATTTTGCCCCAAATCGACCCTGAGCCCGGTTATAAGGAGTGCCGACTTCACCAGCTTGAAACCGAAAGTAGGCTGAGTTATTTCATACGCCTTTGCTTTCGCGAAACTCACTTCCGTTCGTCTCCAAGATGTCGGAACGGAAGAAAAGGACGTCTTTGTCCCTCAGTGAAAAGCTTGAAATAATCCGAAAGATTCAAGCCAACCCTCTAAAAAGGAAAGTAGCTATTGCAGAAGAGGTGGGGGTTCCCTTCACTACACTATGTAACATATGGCGAGATCGCCAAAGATACTTGAACCAGGTTTCCCAAGGTTCGGAAGATCTTTCTCGAAAAAAGTCGAGATCTGCCACATTAGACAGTGTCGATCAGCATCTACTAAAATGGTTTACAGATGCAAGGTAAGGCTTCTTCTTCTTCTTCTCTGTGTGTGTTTGTGTGTGGGTGACAGACTTAGAGAGAGAGAGAGAGAGGGGGGGGGGGGGGGCTAAAGACATAGATCTAGAGGACAGGGGGCCTGAAAGAGAGAGGGAGAGAGAGAGGGGGGGGGGGGGGGCGGGAGGGAGGAATGGAAAGACAGGGGGACTGAGAGAGAGAGAGAGAAAGTGGAGGGGGGGGGGGGGTCGGTTTTGGTCGCCCTTTGTGTATGTGTGTGCATGGGTTAATCTGTGAAGTATTGAGAAAAAAAAAAAAAGAAGAAACACTGAAAGCTGCATGCAAGATGAATAAAATTTTGATTTCAAGATAAAATGAAGACCTTTCACCCCCTCCCATCCCTCGGTCATCAGGCTTTGTTATGTACATGTACGGCTTTTAGGCATCTTTTCTCAAGAAATAATGCATGTATTCAAACTGTTTATGAGATAAGTGGCTGCACGGCCGCGGGCATTTCGCTAAGGCCTTCAAAATACAGTACACGCCAAATATAAGAAAACATGGATATTGCCAACGAATCTCCCACCCCCCACCCCCCGGCCAAACCCTTCTTAATTATGTTTTACAAAAAAACTCGGATACAAGAAACTCGCTTTTAAGAAAACTCGGTATTAGGAAAGCAAATTTCTTAGTCCACTTGATACAAAACCTGAAAAAAACCCCTGAAAGTACATTTCGAAGAGAATTTCAATCATTCTAAGAAACCAAAAGTGCATTACCTGGGAAAGGCACATTATTTTGCATTATACTGTATTATTGTCTTGAACTGGTTCTTTACCATTGTATGATAAATTGAATGTTGGCAAGAAGAAAAAATACGAGAGCCTTTACTTGTTCTTTCCAGCAGCACTATTCATTTTGAAATAAAACTTCTACTCCCAAAATGTTTCGTTGGTAAGACTACATTATTCTCTCTCTCTCTCTCTCTCTCTCATAAGCTCTTTTTTGTTTGGTTGGTTGGTTGGGATTTTGTTTGTTTGTTTGGTTTTTTTTTTTTTTTTTTTTTTAGCAAATAGCCAGTTACTGTTGGGAAGCAAAAACAGTATTTTCATGTTCAAACAAACATTTGTTTTACTTTCAGGATTCAGGTTTTGTTGTTCTAAACGGGGTTGTTTAGCATCCTTTTTGCTTCTTTTTGTTTGGTTACTACACTCGCTTTCAGTTTAACAAAGTGTGCGTTTTATGTTTTTGTTTTGTTTTGTTTTGAATTTAAAAAAAAAAAGAGATGAATATAGCTGTTTGAGTAATTTTTATCAGATTGTTGTTTCATTGTACGAGAGAGAGAGAGAGAGAGAGAGAGAGTGTTGCTGATTCTGACACCGAAAAACGGCAAAAGTCCGGTTATAAGGTAGTTGGGCTTGGGTACTCCTTATATCCGAGAACTCTGTTATAAGGAACCTCGGTTATAAGAAGTAAAATTTTCGGTCCCCGAGCGCTCCTTATAACCGAGTTCTACTGTAGTATGCCAAACTGTTTGTGGCGGTTGATCAACACAACTAGAAAGAGGCTAACCGTATGTAACAACATATCCAGATGCACATAGAGCTACAAAACTTCAAAATCTCACGAGAAATGCCCGTACTTCTCACAAAAATATATAACACACCCGAAAAACTAGCAAAGGATTATAAGGTAAAAGGTGACTGAAAGAGAGTGATTCTTCAACTGCTAGAAAAACGCGGACGATGTGCCATCGCTTACAGGCACTATCTCACTGTCCAGGAAATGGACAGATGATCACTGTTAGACTGGGGTAATGGGGTAGGGGAGCTTACAGTGTCCCGTAAAAAGAACATTACATTACTAACCCAGAGATGGGTGTGGTGGTGGTCTGTGGAAATGGGAGGGGGGGGGGGGGAGGGAGGAGAGAGAGTGGGTGGCAGGCTCACAGGGCCTCGTGCCGACACGCACAGATCAGAGCAACACCAAGGCACATAATTCTGCCATCAACTAGGTCGCCAACCTTAAGCTGAGACAGACGTCATCCAGACTACTGACATCATTACGGCAATTAGAAATGAATATAGACCTGTGGGTATGACACCACAACACTAACCTGCGGCCTTGGTATCGATCGAGCAGCTCATCTGAAGTTCCTCGGGAAGAGCATATTTTAGGACACGCAAATTGCTGGAATCGTCAACACCTCCGCTATTGACGGGCCTACAACACTCCCAGCATCACGTTCACGGCGGCCGAGTCCTACCACACAGCGACAACGGCGGGCTTGCTGAGCTCACTCACAACACAACGCAGCGGCAGCAACGTCGCCACATAACCCGAGCATCGACAAAAATCAATACGGGAACACAGGGCAAAACGGAATGCTGGGACTTCGTATATTTGCGCCCAAAGGGCACTGAGGCGGCGTAGAGTCGAGCTGAAAAGCACAGACCGCGTACATTAATGTAAGTCTACATGCTCAATCAACATCCCCCCCCCCCCCCACACACACACACTCGCTCCCTGGCCTTTTGCCTGTACGCAGTCATTATAATAATTACGGAACAATTATTTCGGCGTTCTGACTCTGACAGCATCAGTGTGTTTAGGGGGGGGAGAGGGAAGGGCATGTAAAGGAATTATGCTATTGATCATTTGACCAAAGCCTGGCGGCCCAGGGCAATTCCACGATGCGCCTAATCAAGCCACATGGGCGGCATGCATGCACCTCAATCGAATTCAGTCGGCCACACGCTGGAACCCGCCACTCAACGGAAACTGCGCCGATGGCAATTCAGCAGACACGCACACGCCTGCGCAGCACCACAAAACACAACACAGGATAGGGATGGGGCAGAATAAAGAGAATAAAATGAGAGAAAAAATTTGTTTCCTGTTTTCTGCAATTGCCTTGCTAAAGAAGGGAAGCCGTCTTTGAAAGAACTAGTCCTGGTGGACCTTCCAGTAGGTGGATGTGACCTCCCATGATGCATGAGGTCCACCGGGACTTATTAACAAAGGAAAATACAGCTAAAACTAGAACACCACCACCTAACCACGCCATACCGCAGGACACAGCGGATGCCCAAATAGTACTTGACTGCCGTATGCAACGGATGACAGAATACTGTTGCCATACCACAGGAGACAGTAGCTGACCCAATACTGAGAGACGGCAAGGCTCGCCAGACAGTGGTGGACATCAAGAAGGGAAAAAATCGGTCACCCACTTCTGACTGACGGAGAAGACGACACTCACGTGAAACTGGAAGTCGAGCTTTGACAGCAGCGCTGACCAACTTCAAGCAAACACGTCGCGCCTGTCAGTTCAAAAATGAGTCTCTACCACGATCACTAGGTCGACTGCACAATGGGCTTTGTTTCGACAGTGTTGACACTTCACATGCCGATCTTCCAGCCCGCCGCTCCGAGCATAAGGCGGCTGCTACCCCTAGTTATCCCACCATGTCATAAGATCATTCCAGATGACTTCGCACGTGCAGCAACATGCACCTTGCATCGATCTGCTGCGCCTCACCGCCAGCTTTTTTTTTTTTTTTTTTTCGCTCTCTCTCTCTGTCTCCAATCGTTATGAATCATTGAGCGATGCATTAACTTACTTGTCGTGTGCCGTAAAGATTGCAGGGAAAATTAAATCAAAACCTGTCAACTGCGTAGACGGCAAACGGATAGAATGGTAACACACAGAATTCAAAATGGAGGCTTTCCAGTTTTCAACAGAAGACAACCACTCCCATCCCCGTCACCGTAAAACTGTTCTGGTCCGTGACAATATGAACGGTCTTGCCTTTGCCCCGGGCAAAATGTTCTTAAAAACGAAAAACAATTACATTTGCGAAGGAAGTATGGTAGCTTCAGGGAGCGGCTCTTGACACATAGTAAGAGGTCACGTCAGTCTCCCCTAAAAAACAAACAAACAAACAAACAAAAAAAAACCCAAAACCACCACCGACAAAAAAACCACCACCAACAAACAAAACCCCTTTCTCCCTACCACCAACAAACAGAAAACCTTCCTCTTACATCCTACGTGTCCCACGCTTTTGCGTAATCCTCAAAATTCCTTCGAATTCAATGTACACCAAGAGGATTTACATAACGATCATACTATACAGCTTTGTTTTTTCATGTGGTCGCTTCATACCCCCGAGTCTCTGCAACATTTCCTGTTCGGTAAACCGTAACATTCTCAAACCATCCTGTTTTAGGAGTGTTAGGACAGTTTTGAGTAAATTACCTAACCTCGACGACAGTTGCTTCAAGACCTTATGCCTAGATATGAAATGTATCAATCTGCAACTCATGTACACTGCATTTCCACCTGGGCTTGGAACACAATAGAACCAGAAATTAAAAAACTAGAGAGGCAGAAGCCTCCATGGCTCCCTTGTGACACAGGTCAAGGTCATTCACAAAAGTATGTTTGTAGAGCTCTTATCACTATCCAGTATCATGCTAAGTGATGTGTCTGGCGCTCTGAGTTCCTGGCAATATTACAATTTTCCCCGAAACAGTTTGTACAGCCTTGACCTTTGGTCAAAGTCATTCAAAAGAGATCTCATCAATGTCTATCATCATGCCAAGTTTGATGCCTCTAGCATTTGTAGTTCCTCCGAAAAAAATAATGTTAAAATTCACGACAGCTTTAATGACCTTGACCTTCAGTCAAGGTCATTCAGAAAGGTAGGTCTCATTGCTGTCTATCATCATGCCTCGTTTGGTGCCTCTACTGTTTGTTGTTTTGGAGAAAATGCCAAGGTTAAAGTTTCCAAAAATAAAAACCGCTTGCATGACCTTGACCTTGACTAAAAGTCACTGAACACAGGTATGTCTGTAAAGGCGCTGCCAATGTCAATCATCGCACATAGTTTGATGCTTCTGATTCTTCTAGATACTGAGAAAATGCAAATGTAAAATTTCCGAACGGACTGTTTCAATGACCTTGACCTTCAGTCAAGGTCATTTAAGACGGTATGTGTGCATAGGTCTTATCACTGTCTATCAGCATGCCAGGTTTGGCACCTTTGCTGTTCATTGTTTCTGAGAAAATGCCAATGTTAAGGTTTCACAAAACTATCTTGTATGGCATTGACCTTGACAGAAGGTCACTGACTACATGTATATCTGTAAAGTTCTTATCAATGTCTATCATCATGCAAAGTTTAAAACCTCTGGCATTTGTAGATTACGAGAAAATGCCAATGTAAAATTTTCAAACAGAGAGCTTTAGTGACCTTGACCTTGGGTCAAGGTCATTCAAAATGATATGTTTTGAAAGGTCTTGTGCTAGTCTATCAGCATGCCAAGTTTGGTGCCTCTACTGTTTGTAGATTCTGAGAAAATGACAACGTTAAAGTTTTCTGGGGACACACACACACACACACACACACACACACACACACACACACACACAGACAGACAGACAGACAGACGACGGAGGGTTAATACATAGACTCCCATTGTTACACAAGGGAGCCAAAAAACCCAAAAAAACAGAACGTAGATTTATTGATTGCCTGTATAAGCTCCGGACAAAACAACTGCGCAGTAAAGCAAAACAAAACAAAACGAAACAAGAAAAACACACCCTTTGCTCTTATTTAGGCAGTGGAAAATCTGGAGGGTATGAGTGGAAGAACACTAAGACAAAAGAAAGTAGGAAAAGAATAAGAAGTCAACCTGGCAGTCTAATCTAATTTATCTCAACGAGGTGGGCCAGTGTAATGTGCCCGACTGGTCAAGGCAGTAGGAAAGCTGCTAACACGCCCCAAATTGAACCTATTGGCTCAACGCGCCAAATCAATGGTTGCCAAGGCAACCATGACGTCACAGTCAGCGACCTCTCAATGGGCAAAGAATGGACCCAGTATCACCCTCGTAAAACGGGCATTCGATCTGAAAATAAACTGACGAAAAACACTGTTATCTCATTTAGATTCTAATGTTTTCACCACTGAGTCTTTGTTCTATGCTATCGGTCTGTTTGTTAAGCTGCTTGTCTCAAAGACGGTCAGCGCCACATCGACATCTCCATAAAACGCAACTGATATGGCGACGCACCTAATAAAAGATATTGATGATAAAAACTGTTCCGGGAGGGCACATCGTCCCATGAATTGCTGTGTTGTAAGGAATGTAAATATGCGTGTAGTGCTAGTTCAGAAAACCCTAAACAAACAGCAGAAAAAGCGCCGGGAGACCGACAATAAACTCTGTACCAATATGAACGCAGGTTCTAATATATTGTTCAGTGGCCACTCTCCTGCGCGTTCCCACTAAAAGAGGGAGAAAATTAGTAGAGGCATTACTCAGTGGCAGTGTCATACTCAGTGCTCACCCACGTCGATGTATAGCATAACAGACCGTAGAAACAGCGGAACTTTAAGTCTGGTCTCTCAACGTGACAAGAGCTTTCACGAGGCATTTAAGGATTTGGCCATTGCGGCAGGTAATTTTGCAATAGTATGGGGATTTCCACATTCCATACGGGCAACAGTGTAGACTGACGACGCAACTGAACACGGAGCGCGGCGCTTCCCGAGACAACGTGACGGTCTGCTGTCTAATCTCCGAAACCAGATATTGCATTTCTCTTTGTCGACAAACTTGTCTGTTGACTATTTCTGTAAATCATGCTCTGGACACATCACTAATTACATTTATCATCTCCGTGTCGAGAGCACGAACCAAACGTCAGTGCAGACCCAACAGCTTGTCTGGTCTTGTGCGCGGTGTGTAGGCGTGAACTCGTCAGGTTTGAGACTTGCGAGCCGTTGTGCGTGACCTGGGCGCTTATTTTTATCGTGACCGTATGCAGTCACTGGTACTGGGAACTTTCAATATCTCCACGGCTGTGTCCACAACGTCCATCACAATGGCCAAGCCCCGATCAGGACGGCCCCTGAATTAACTGACTCGTACACTGAGTTGACAATGGACCTTTGCCAGAGATCAGTACATGTATTACCATAGGGGAGCTGTGTCAGCTGGGCGGTTACCCCCCTCCACCCCTCCTCCCGCCAATAATGAAAAGGTACCCGGCGTTATTGTACGTCACGACACGCCTGACTGCAGATACCTGTGGTAACAGGAGATCGCCGACTGCGCCTCACCAAGACTGAGTCGAAATAATTGCTACCTGTGGGTAGTAGCACAATTTGTACTATGTACTCTGACCTGGTGTTACCTACCGTCAAAATGCACTTGCATCATTAGTAACACCTGCTGTTACACACATTAGAAAACTGAAAAGAATAATGATGGTTATCTTTGAAAAACAAACAACTTTGACTGCCATTTGACCTGCAAATGCAGTGATGTTCACACAAATTACATTTAAAAATTACGAATGTCAGAGACAGATAAAGAACTGACTGAATTTGAAAGAGCTTGCCCTACCACTGCAATGTATACCATGAAGATTACCCCTTGCTCACAAATCTCCAGTTCAAACTACTCTTGGATGGAAACTTGTCAGTGAATTAGTAGATAATCCACTCCTCCACACAAAAGGCTCTAAAAGTGGACACTGTGAAGAAATATTCAGCATCTAGAAACAGGAGACCTTTAAAATCTTACTGCTTTGTGTACAACCAGAGACACAGTTAGGTGTGCATATTACAGTGTACTCATATTTCCCACAAATTACAGTCTCAGAAAGGTAACTGACAAAAAGTCAACAAAAACATACTGAAATTTAACTTGTCTTATTACTAATAAAAACTCACAGAAACAGTTTTAGAATGGAATCTTAGTATATATTTTTGTGAAACTGCTGATGTAATCAGATGGGTTTGTTGTTCAAATCAAAATTGACAGATTCTCCTTGTAAATTTATATGTAAACTACCCATAGTGTAATCATTAGTTTGTACACCCTGCACAAAGGCCAAGTTGCCCACATACAGTATACTAATGACACGAGAATTGTTTTGGTACATAACGAATAACTTTTCATCGACTAATATACATGTATGTATACAATATATATATATATCAGTAAATCAGTTGATCACTGCTAGAACACTTCAACCGCTGATGTCAAAGCAGTTACCATATTAAGCTCCTTTCCAAGAAAAATCATACATCATTACATGTACTGCACTGGGTCTGACTTCATGTACAGGTGTACACAACTGTAGTGAAACGCTTACACCATTTTCCTTTGTAAGACAAGTCAGTGCACTTAATTTATTATCACAAATGTAGCCCTCTGCAGAAGTATCACCACAGAGATTAGGAAGTTGCTCCTAAAGATTTACAATGCTGTAGATCACTGAAATCGGTAATATACATGTACATTATATACTACTAGTACTAATACTACCAATTAATTAATGCACCTTTTAGTAGCTAGTTCTGTTCATCACTACTCTGTTCCATGGCTGTACTGCACACACATTCCAAATAACACTAACTAGATCTAAACGATACACATGTACTACATGTATCAGTACTCTCACTTTAGCAATGTGATAAGCCCCTGAGACTACGCATGTGCCGTTAGATTGCCACTTGGATTGTTTGTGCAAAACACCATAAAATTTGGGACCATTGGGTCAGCCTACTGCCTATGTACTGAAATCACTGAAAAGCCGACTTGCTCAATCTAAGAACACCGCCGTACTGATGAGAAAACACCGTGAAATGTGAAAAGAATGACACCAATATATAAATCGGTAATTTATGCGGGGAAACGAGTGGGATCACCATTGCCCACAACTCAAGTGCCCGTCGATGTTCAAAACAATAACAGACCATCGGGCCAAATGACCAGCATGGCGAAAGAATGATCGGCAAAACAAAAATTACCAACCACTGGAAATCTTGAGTGGAAGGCTGCTCCGAAAACAGGTTGGAATCAGCCTGGCCTATCCATCGATTGTCAGCATCGACATGGCAAGAACGCAGGCCTGTCCTCATCAACATAATACCCAGAGAAACACACCGACTATATTTCCATAAAATATGCGACAAAATCGCCCCCGTGACTGTTGGAGTTGGACAAGATACTTACGGTTGCTTCTTGTACCCCAAAATGGACAAGCTGACGGTTGTTAATTTGGTAGCAGAGTGGTAAAATCGACAGGAGAAAGATAGGCGACGGCGTCACTCGATATCAATGGTGACACACGACAACACCAAGTGGGTAGCTTCCCTTTTGCGTCTCGTTTGTCTTCGGGTGTTTCCGTCAGTGCTCGCTGCCCCTTTGCACTGACGACCGCACGTAACACAGGCGCATGACGCGCCCGCTCCTACTAGCGAAGAATCGTCAGTCGGTTCACCTGTCCTGGCACCAGGAAAGCGTCAGGGTGATAATCAAGACCAATAGTCAAGCCGGCCAAAAAGAGATGAGGTAGTAAGCAAACCTTCCAGTTCAGTTCAATGCCTGCTCAGTCAGGCAGGACTCGAACTGACTCAGTTTCGCCCACTGACTGGACAGTGGTACTCCCGGCGGCGGCACCGTGACCGGCTGACTCTCAGGCTACTGAACGGAACTGATCAGTATAGGCTCCGCTCCTATCATAGTTCTCGAACGGTTAAAGTGAATTTGAAAAACAGTAGAATTCGTTAAAATATAGCTTATACACTGATGAATCTTTGGCTGCTCAGTGCGGGGCCAATCAGTTGCCGTGTGTGATTTTTTTTTTCAGTTTTTTTTTTTTTTTTTGGGGGGGGGGGGGGGGGATTTCAAGTTAAGCATTTCTAGGGTGTCATGTGCTGTAATAGGAACAAGTTGGAATCTTTGATATCGATATCTGTGTAGTCTGTGTACACGGAGACACCGGACGGAGTAGTCACTACTGCCATGGTGCGTCAGTGGCTGACGTCACTCAAAGCACTGGCAGTCATAATGTATTACATTCAATCAACCAGGCACTGAGTCTGAGGCACCGCAAAGACATTACATTACAAAGACATTACATTACCAAGATTGGTAATGTAATGTCTTGGTAATGTAATGTCTTTGGGCACAACCAGAAAGCCGGTATGATCATCGTCAGTGCCCACCCGTCATTGTCATGATGGCGGCTAGTAGTGTGTTAAAGTGCGGCGTGGCAGTCGGCACAGTGACGTGTCGGCACCGGTACTTCATCACCACGGCATCCCAGGTGCAGGTTACCTACACCAAACGCACTGAAGAGGAACAGGAAGACAAAGCACGCAAGGACAAAAACTGCTCTGAGGGCTACGCCGCTGACCATGTGCGGATCAGTCGGGGACGTAAAGGGGAATGGGGTGGGGGAGTCAGTGCAGGTGACCTGTGTCCATGCCAAGGTGAGGAAGAAAACATCACTTTACGAGCAGGCTATGTACACCGACCGTATCATAAGTTACGGTATGCAGACGGAGATTTTTTTAAAAAGAAAATGGGGATTGAAGGGGGGAGGGGAGGGGGCAGACATAAGAGGGACCGATAAGTGGGGGAACTGAGGGGACGGGAGTGGGGGGGGGGGTGGAGGAAGCGGACAGATCCAGTAACGATCTGAATGTGACAGAGGAAAGAAGCAAAACCCGCAGTGCGGACTTGTAACACCGAGAGAAGCGTGACATGTGACCCGGAAGAGGCGGGGGTGGATCGAGGCTCCGGACACTACATTTAAGATTTCAAAGTCCCCCCCCCCCCCTCCAAAAATAAATGAATAAAATAAAATAAAATAAAATTTGCCGTTTGTTGCATTGCCGCGACCATCTACGAAGAGAAGTGCGACTAATGAGCAGGGTCGTTTCGGACAGTAACGTTTAAAATTCCTTTTTTCTCTCTTATACCTCAGCAACGACGACACACAGAAGGTTAAACAGTGTTATTTTTAATTCGTGCCTTAATTGTATCAGGTTCTTGTCTTCTGAAGCAGCCCAGACCAATACTTGAGTTTGGAAACTTAATGTTAACCTGTGCCGTACTGTCTCTTTTACTTTGAATTCAGAACGTGCGACCTCCGATAAGCTTGTGGTGTATCCCGCAAAGTGCATTGTCGATTCAAAAGTTTTTGACAACGATTCCTCTCAAAGAAGTCATAATTCGAAATGCCAACATACAGGTCTGTGCACTGTTAACTTGTTGTAACGTGTTCACAAAACAGGCGATTGTTTGATAAACGTGGCCTTTGTAATAATAATAATAATAATGAGTATTGTATAGGCGCTTTACCCAATTTCCTGAATCAGCTCAAAGCGCCGCGAACTGAACCCAATACGCACGCTCACGTGAATCACACGCATTCTCACACTGGACATACACATAGTACAATCACGTGGTGCGAAGGGCCAGCTCAGCTATTTAAATTTCGGAATTTAGAATTGCATTTATTTTTCAAATTTTGTGGGCTGAACATTTCCAAAGCAGAGGGGGAGGAAGCCGGAGTACCCGGAGAGAACCCCCGACGATCGGCCCGAATGAACGGTGCCACATACGAGAAGGAAAAATTCTGTGCCCCGAGTGGGACTCGAACCTCTCACCTCTCGCATTGGTGACAGGTCTCTTAACCACCCGACCGCCCCAAGTTAGTAGTAGTTAGACAATAAAAGCAGAAACCTGTTGGAAAACTGACCAAGTGCCATTCCAAGTTCAAAATGCAAAAGAACGTGCCTTCGGTTTGACTCATAACTTGAGATAAGGCACTCCCCCGCCCCCCCCCCCCCCCCCCCCCCCGAAGTGCCACGGCTTCGTTTTTCCATTTTGAAGTGTAGCACTACCTTCATTTTTTCCCCCATGGGGTTTCCGGCTCTTCTTGCGGTTGAGAGTTCGAATCCCAGTTTTGAACCAAATATCTGTGCCAGCTTTCTCCTCATTGGCCCGTCTTTCATCTCACCCGTACATTGTGAAAGAGAACTTAAAACCCCCCAAACACACACCCACCCCTATCCATTTGGAAGCAAAGAGGCCGCTTAGCAAGCAGCTTTGCGAACACATTATATCATCAGTTCACAGAGCCGTGTATGCTCATAATATAATTAAGTTCAGCGGCACTTCATATGTCTTTTCTTCAGCTAGTTAGAATCAGTCGTCGTCAGTCGAACCTTTTGAATCGAAAGTGGCACTTCGTTTTTCCGCCGTCACCTTGACTACACCTGTGTGACAGTTGTGTTATGCACGCTGCATGATCTGTCCCGACACAGTCTAATACCGGCTATCCATCATAACAGACAGTTTCAGTCTTCAAGTCACAGCACTGACTAGTTGGTACACCGGCCGGCCGAGAGGTCGCGATACTCCATGACCTTTCATGCACGTGTGTTTTTTTTTTTTGTTTTTTTTTTTTCATTTGCATAAAAGTTTTCTCCACGTGTACGGTATACGTGAGGACAAACACTTGCTGTATGTTGTCAACTTTCTGACGAAAGCGGAAGCAATTTTGTCAAGTTCAGAGCAAAGGAAAGAAAAGAAAAGAAAAAAGAAAAAGAAATGAAAGCGACAACAGCAGCAGCAGCAGCAGCAGCAACAACAACAATAACACACACACGCTGCATTTAGGCAAATCAGTCAAAACAAAACAACAATAACAACAGAAGCAACAACAACAACAACAACAACAAAACACCAAAAAACCCAGCGGCCCCATTGATTGTTATCGACATGGCCATTGCAATTAATGATTAAAACTCACCACTCCTCAAAACCCTCCCCCCCTCCCCTCCCCCCCCCCCCGAAACACACACACACACTTCCAACAGAGGTATTAAGTCTGACTGTTACAGCACTGATGGACTAAACGCCATTCGCAATCGTCTCTAGAACTGATATCAGGTCCGCCACGTCAAGCCGCCATACACTTCACTTGTGTGTACGCCCAAATGGTTAAAAATGGGTGTAGACACTGAAACTGCCAGCGCGTTTGTTTTGCACCGCTTGCATCACTGACATCAGAACTCATTTGGTAAAATGACCTAAGTGCCATGGATTTGAGAATCACTTCGGCCAGTTTGACGATAGTACTGTGTCAGAATGTCTCGGAAAAAGTAAGGCCTTGGGAGGACCTGAACTAACGGTTCTAAGTAGGGTGGATGTCAAATCATATGTCAGTGTCGCTGTTGTCGGTTCAGTCAGTCCAAGATGGAGTCTCTACGGCCGAAAAGGTGAATCAAAAATCCTTTCCAATTTCAGACCCCCCCCCCCGCCCCCCCCCCTCCGCCCCTCCCTCCTTCCACCCCCCCCCCCCCACACTCCAACCCTTCGCGTCACTTACACACCCACCTCCTACAATGTAGCATTGTGATATTTTGAAATATAGCTCTCGATATTGAAGCAGACTTGGCTCTGGTATAGATCAGACTTCATGGCCAATTGTCATTTCTATTTTCACTGAAACAGACGTGCGTTATCGTTAACGTGAGATGAATAATTATAGTTTGTTGCCGCTGATACTTTTTCTCGTTTGCTCGCCTGGAGTTGCGGGAGTCATGATTACCCTATAATTAGTGACCGGTTTTATATACATGTATATATCTGGGCTATGCAGCTGTTCTGTTTCTTCCGTGAGCTGGTGACTGAAAACGTTCTGTTCATGACCTCTGCTGCTAATGGTGATGATAATTTATTCCATGCCAGTTCTTTTGGAGGGGAGGAAACTGACGGCTGGAAGGGTTGTCCATGTGTATGTTTGGTGAAGGTGGGGGCGCAAAGGAAGGAGGGTGGGTAGAGTCAGGTTGTATAGGTAGTTCGTGTTACCCATGAGTGATCGGGGAAGTCACATCCTGGGTTAGGGATCCAAGCGAACAAACTTTTTGGTGGCTACATCTTTTGCGTGGTGGCTAAGCACTGGAAAACGTCAGATTATTGTAAGAAAAATGGCAGCGTACCTAAGCTGTACGATGATGTTTACCAGCTGAGCTTGATTGAAGTTAGAATGGGATTCCCTATGGCGCACGGCGAACCTCACCTTGCAGTGTTAGCGTAGGACATTTTCCACTGAGACACGCACGCACCGTGGCTAGTAGGGCTAAACTGTATATTTTCATCGAGCGTTATTCAGCGTCAGTTGTGTCCTATCATTATATAAATATTGGTTAGCCACCACAGTGATATTAATGTGTTGATTTTTTCCCTATGGTTGGATACATGACCCTCGATTACAGGAGAGGGACATCATGACTAGGTTGTAGGGTGCGACGGTGAACAGAGAGGGTTGGTCTTCTGAGCGGGGACCGACACCAGTTGACGTCCTCGTGGGTGTGTGACATCCTCCTCAGGTGTGTGACATCCTCTTTGGGTGTGTGACATTCTCTTTGGGTGTGTGACCACCTCGCTCGGGCCTCAGCTGTCTGTGACGTCTTGGTAAAACTATTAAGAAAAAGTGAACTGAAAACATCTGAAGTACGGGACCGAAAGATACTTGTGGAGTGTATCGATCAGAAGTAGGAGGGTGGGTGGGGGTGGGTGTTTGGGGGTTTAACGTCCTTTTCCACCACATAGGGTGATATCAAAGACGGGGCAACGATGAAAAAGCCAGCACAAATATTTGGCCCCAGCCGGGATCGAACTCACGACCCAAGCATTAGAAGCCCAACGCTCTACCATTCGACCACCCCGGCTTCAGAAGTAGGAACAACAACAACAACAACAACTGCCCCAACTCTGTAACGTCGAGGTCACTGACGTTAGCTCTGACGAAACATTTTCATCGGTTGTTCCAGTCGTCAGTCGTCCGAAGACGAGTATCCATTGGCACGTGCATGAGTTGATCTTTTTTCTGCCAGCGTCATCACCTGGCCAGTGACGAGCATCCGAGTCACCGTAGGTGACGTTTAAGGTCTGTGTTCACGCCGATGCAGGTGTGCACAGGTGTGGCCTAAACGATGCTGAATAGCGGTTTTCGTTTGTGAGATGTCGCAGCAGGTAAGTCTTTACACGCCACAGGTGTGGACCGACCGTGTACCGCCAGTAAGTTAACATGGACAGACTGACCGTGGGCTGTCTGGAGATCAAGCTGGCCCATGGCCTGCAGCCAAATGGATGGGTGCGAGCGATGCTAAAAAAATGAATGTCGTAAAAATATGCCGGGATCACTGCTGCAGATAAGTCGGGATCACTGCTGCCAGCACATAACCATGCTTTGTCATCATGTATATGCCTTCTTTTTTTTCTAAACAAAAACAAAACAAAAGAAGAAAACAACGAAGAAATATTGCGAACTTTTTCGACGATCCCTCGTCAAACCTTTGAACCGATACATACTTATCTTGAAACGTCTACACGCAGACCGAATCGACTCTAGCCTCACGGACTTTTATTATACGAAAAGAATTAAAATAACACACAGACTGACCGTGGGCTGTCTGGAGATCAAGCTGGCCCATGGCCTGTAGCCAAATGGATGGGTACGAGCGATGCTAAAAAAAAAAAAAAAAAAATGTAAAACTATGCCGGAATCACTGCTGCAGATATAGTCGGGATCACTGCTGCCAGCACATAACCATGCTTTGTCATCATGTATATGCCTTTTTTTTTTTTTTTTTTTTTTACAAAAACAAAACAAAAGAAGAAAACAACGAAGAAATATTGCCAACTTTTTCGACGATCCCTCGTCAAAACTTTTGAACCGATACATACTTATCTTGAAACGTCTACACGCAGACCGAATCGACTCTAGCCTCACGGACTTTTATTATACGAAAAGAATTAAAATAACACACAAACAAATAAACAAAAAAAACCCCAACAAAACAACAAACTGTTGAGCATGCACACTTTAGGACACATTGAGCCAGTACTGTGCTGGTGCCAGTTGTGATCCTTTCAGACCGTACTCACCACCAGACAGACTCAATTTTATTATTTTGTCCTCTGCCATCTGAGAGATGACAAATAGTCAAGTAGAGGTAAAACACTTTTTCGTTCGAGAAACTAGAAAAGCAGGTCCCAGTTATGATCAGAGGAGTTTTTGTCATGTGATGTGACAAAATCAAATAACGAGTTCTTTGGCAAGAAGGGCGTGAGAAAATTTATTATGTTTTTCTTTCACCTTTCTTTATTATGTTTTTCTCCCCCCCCCCCCCCCCCCCCCCACACACATACTCCCCTTTCCCCGGTTTCCCACTCATCACGAGAAACTGTTAATCCGTGGTCGCCTGATGGGTGTCATGCAGTCAGGAGGAGAGTAGAACATGCGCGACTCATCGTCTGGTCACGGAACCATGCTTGTCAGTCACGCGTTACCAACGATACTCCTTTGTAGGGTTTATTAAGCATACTGACCAGACACTAAGTAAAGGATCGCTCTGAGCACGACTTTTTCCGGTTTCAAAAAGTACAGTTCATATATAATGTGATTATTGGGAAAAACCCAACCAACCAAATAACCAAACAAACGACAACAAACAAAACAAAACACCCCCCTCCCAACTCAACCAAAACAACAACAACAACAACAACAACAACGACAAAAAACAAAAACCACGGAAAATCAAACAAACAACAACAACAACGCCTCCCCCCCCCCAAAAAAAAGACCACACACACACACACACACACACACACACACACACACACACACACACACACACACACACACACCGTGACACACACACACACACACACACACACACACACACACACACCGTGACACACACACACACACACCGTGGCACACACACACACACACACACACACACACACACACACACACACACACACACACACACACACACACCAACAACAACAACAAAGACCCCCCCCCCCCCCCCGCAAAAAAAAAAAAAAAAAAAAATAAAGGAGGTGGGGGTGGGGGGGGAGCAAAAAAAGGAGTCTTGCCCACAGCTCGATGGAACTTATCACGAACTTAAAGTCACGAAAACTCATGTACTACCTACACTGTACTACTAAACCATTAACTCAACCACCTTACTGCGTCTCTACAGACACCACCCCCCCCCCTCGTCCCCCCCCCTCACCTCCTCCCCGCACTACCTACGGAAACCTCCTTTCACACCCAAAGTCTTTCCTCACCCCCTTCCGCCCACTCCTTCACGCCGCAGGGCTTCAAGTGACAAAAGCCCCCCTCCCCCCCCCCCCTCCTCCGTCCTCACCCAATGTTCAGAGGTCTCAAGACCACAGCCTATTCCCCACCTCCTCCTCCTCCCCCTTCCTCATCCCTCCCCTCCCCTGTCCTTCAAGCTCCACCCCCTCTATCCGCGACAAACATCAACTACATTTTAACAGTGGAGTTAATGGTCAAGACAGTGCCCCCCCCCCCCCCCCCCCCCCCCACACACACACACTCCGGCTGATCTCCATCTTAGTTAGTTCACCCCTTTCGGTGTTGGGCGAAATCCGACCTGTCTCTCCGTTTGCTTTATATGCTGAGCGAGACAGCTCGTTCTTTATTTCAGTGAGCAGCGCTTCTCAGACTTTCTCGCCCCTCCAGAACCATGGGCACTTTGAGTACTGCAATCATTTGGGTGAATATTCATTTATATATTTTAACAAAGTGTTGTTTTTCCTCATAAACCTTTTTTTTTTAAATTTGAAAGTAATTGACGTAGATTTACTATAGGCGTCACAAAGTGCTATTTGTTGTACACTGGTTGATACTTTGTTAAAACTGAATGTTTAAGACTTTTATTATTTAACTTGAGATTTTTCATTTTCTTCCCCCCCCCCCCCCCCCCCCCCCGGCAGCGAAAAAAAAAAAAATCAAAACAGAAAGAACAACAACAAAAACCCCCAAATAAACCCACCAACACAAAGCAAGAAACCTCTTGGTTACAGAAAAATCTGAAAATTTCATTTTATTGTAAACAAAACCAGACGTGTATTTCAACTTTAAAAACAGAAGACTTACCGTTTGATACTGTTGAACTTGTTTGTGAGTTCATTTCTCGTTTGAATATGTGTTGGTATAAGTAATTCTTGTCCGCCACATAATACATATGTGTTGGTGTAAGTATTTCTTGTCCGCTACATATACCTATGTGTTGGTATAAGTAATTCTTGTCCGCCACATAATACATATGTGTTGGTGTAAGTATTTCTTGTCCGCTACATATACATATGTGTTGGTTTAAGTATTTCTTGTCCGCTACATATACATATGTGTTGGTGTAAGTATTTCTTGTCCGCTACATATACGTATGTGTTGGTGTAAGTATTTCTTGTCCGCCACATAATACATATGTGTTGCTTTAAGTATTTCTTGTCCGCTACATATACATATGTGTTGGTGTAAGTATTTCTTGTCCGCTACATATACATATGTGTTGGTGTAAGTATTTCTTGTCCGCTACATATACATATGTGTTGGTTTAAGTATTTCTTGTCCGCTACATATACATATGTGTTGGTGTAAGTATTTCTTGTCCGCTACATGTACATAATTTATGTGTTGCTTTAAGTATTTCTTGTCCGCTACATATACATATGTGTTGGTGTAAGTATTTCTTGTCCGCTACATATACATATGTGTTGGTGTAAGTATTTCTTGTCCGCTACATGTACGTATGTGTTGGTGTAAGTATTTCTTGTCCGCCACATAATACATATGTGTTGGTGTAAGTATTTCTTGTCCGCTACATATACATATGTGTTGCTTTAAGTATTTCTTGTCCGCTACATATACATATGTGTTGGTGTAAGTATTTCTTGTCCGCTACATATACATATGTGTTGGTGTAAGTATTTCTTGTCCGCTACATATACATATGTGTTGGTGTAAGTATTTCTTGTCCGCTGCATGTACGTATGTGTTGGTGTAAGTATTTCTTGTCCGCTACATGTACGTATGTGTTGGTGTAAGTATTTCTTGTCCGCTACATATACATATGTGTTGGTGTAAGTATTTCTTGTCCGCTACATATACGTATGTGTTGGTGTAAGTATTTCTTGTCCGCTACATATACATATGTGTTGGTGTAAGTATTTCTTGTCCGCTACATATACATATGTGTTGGTGTAAGTATTTCTTGTCCGCTACATGTACGTATGTGTTGGTGTAAGTATTTCTTGTCCGCTACATATACGTATGTGTTGGTGTAAGTATTTCTTGTCCGCTACATGTACGTATGTGTTGGTGTAAGTATTCCTTGTCCGCTACATATACATGTGTTGGTTTAAGTATTTCTTGTCCGCTACATGTACGTATGTGTTGGTGTAAGTATTTCTTGTCCGCTACATATACCTATGTGTTGGTTTAAGTATTTCTTGTCTGCTACATGTACGTATGTGTTGGTTTAAGTATTTCTTGTCCGCTACATGTACGTATGTGTTGGTGTAAGTATTTCTTGTCCGCTACATATACATATGTGTTGGTGTAAGTATTTCTTGTCCGCTACATATACATATGTGTTGGTGTAAAAATTTCTTGTCCGCCACATATACATATGCCAATTTTGCATCCTCCGCCTTTTAAAATTTTACCCTCGTCTCAATTTTTGATGTGCACTTTTAATGTGAACACTGGCATGAAAACCCTAAATGTGGACTAAACCTTTGGTTTCCAATCCCCCCCCCCCCAAAAAAAAAAAAAAAAAAAAAAACCAAAAAAAAAAAAAAAACCAAAAAATATTGCCAGTGTGCTGATTGGTCCTTCAACTGCATGGACAGAGTGGTTGCAATTTGCGAAGAGTAATATTCCTCCTTAACCCGATAGATGTCCGGAAACTATGCTGCTGGAATATTTCTTAAACTTGACCGTTGTGAAGAAAGTACGGCTTAATTAAAGATCTTACTTCTCCAAACTGAGTGGCGAGATACCTCGCTTAGGTAACAACGCGATGTGTCTTCTCGAAAGATGAAGAACGTGTCCGCTTGACATCGTGCTGTATAATCACTTCCGAACACCAGAAACTCAAGCTAAAGTGACACAAAAACAAGGAGGAATCGACCCATCCCATAAAGTTGTTTCTCCAAATTTCATGCTATTAATTTTTGTCTGTTTTGTTGTCGTTGCTAGTGTTTTTGTTTTTTTCCTCTCTCTCTTCAAATCTGTCAGATTTAGAGTCTTTGGATGGACCTGCTGATAGTAAATGTGTGCTTGCCATGTGTGTGTGTGTGTGTGTGTGTGTGTGTGTGTGTGTGTGTGTGTGTGTGTGTGTGTGAGAGAGAGAGAGAGAGAGAGAGAGAGAGAGAGAGGCTTAACGCCGCGCCAGCAACAAAGACTATTTCGCGGCTAAGCAAGGTCCTTCTCCGCCAGATTAAAATGAAAAGGAAAACAGGAAGACAATAAAACAAGGTGTATATAGGTGTATATATAGATAGATAGATAGATAGATATGAAAGAAATCCGGTTGAAATGAACACGTTTCACTTCTTTGTATATCGAACATATAAAGGTCGAAGATATTCCGTATTACTTGATGTGTCTAAAATTTATAGCATAGATTTGACCCTTTCAAGAAGCTTAAGATGCTGTGAGGGGACAGGAGCAACAACAACAGGAACAATATTTTCAAAGAATCTGCACAGTAATGTTTGACGCGAATCTCGGCAAGATCCACGCACGAGATTAAGAAATGTGCGACCGTAACCCGAGAGAGAGAGAGAGAGAGAGAGAGAGAGAGAGAGAGAGAGAGAGAATCCCATAATCAAATCATGACCTACCTTTTCCCTGTGTGACACCTGTCCGTTCATTAAGTACCAGCATTACTTAACACCTTACTGAGACACCGACGTTCCTGTTATCCGCAAAGAAATTGCCAACAAAGGCATAATTTTCCCCCCAGAAGACACGAGACAGCCAGACAGACACTGTCCGAGGTTGAACCTAGTGAACTGTCCGGATGCCCGACATTCCGAGATTTATTGAAAAAGAAATATTGCAATATTGTATTGTTGTTCGTGCTCGGAGTATGTTCCGTGAAATTGTTTATACCTAAGCCATGTCATGACAGCAAAACCCTCTGGTCCGCGTCACTACCGAAATAGGAGAATATTATGGTGGCATGGCTTCTTATCCGCGGGAACCATTATAGGACAAATGTCCTGGGTGGCCGTGAAAGTATAGGACAAATGTCCTGGGTGGCCGTGAAAGTATAGGACAAATGAATATTGTTCACTGTGGCGAAGAAATGACATCATGTCGGCCTTGGAAAGAAAGTAATCGGAAATTTCGAACATTTGGGTGCGGTCGGTGATCTAGCGGTTACTGAAGAGACTTCGCCACCAGTGCGATAGGTTAAGGTTCGAGTCCCACTCGGGTCGAAGGATTTTGTTTTCTCGTACGTGGCACCGTTCATTCGGGCCGAACGTCGGGGGTTCTCTCCTTGTACTGCCCCCCCCCCTCCCCGCTTTGGAAATGTTCAGCCCACAAAATTTGAAAATACAACTGCAGTCCAAGCTGTACGGCAACCGGCAGGAACTTCAGAAAACGGCGCAGTTCATCGTGACAACCGGCCTGCCAGTGTGACCCCAGCGACCGCCAAGAAGAAGAAGAAGAAAATAAATTCAATTCGCAATTCCAAAACGTTAAAAATACCAAGATGCTACTGTCCAGTACTCTTGCAGTGCTCCCTCCTGTCACTTGGTTGCGCTAAAACGAAAAAAAAAGTTGAAAAGAATCCAATTTAAAAAAGTCCAAAAACGGGCCCCTCAAAAAAACCCAAAATAAAACGAACACCCCCCCCCCCCCCCTGCCCCAAAAGAAACGGCCAAAAATGTTATTCAGGGTTAGCGTTAGGAATACATGTAGTTCGTTTGTTTGATTGCCTCTTTGCTTTTTATTGGCCCTTTCGGAAGGAACCCTCGTTTTGGCTAGTCTCGCACATTCTCGTACCACTCCGGTTTTTTCCCGAACCAGACACGTGATCGCGGAGGTGAACCACAGAACTAGAGTGTATACAGTGTAGCTCTGTGAGGTGAACGGACATTGAACTTTGCCAGATCCTTCACGTGCCCCGCAGCAAAAGATTGTGTGTAGAAGACGAGGTGTTACCATGTCTCGTACCACGAGGTATCGCAGCGTCACAGCATCGCCGGGCGACAGTGACAGATCCCGTGGGTCCGATCGGGACAGTTCTGCTTGTACTGACAGTCAATCCGCCACGTAGTTATGGAATGGTCATGCAAATGCATGATCAGTGTCTGTCACCATTGCTCAAACTCCATGTTGGTGACCAGGGTTTGGGTCAGGGGCATATGAGGCATGTGGCGGACTGGTGTGTGTGGTGGGGGTGGGTGGGTGGGGAGGAAGGGTGGGGGTAGTGGGGGGGGGGGGGTGAAGATGAAGGATGTGGGGGAGGTGGGAGAGGGGAGGACAGAAGTCAGTTTGGTGGCGTTGTCCCTGGTTGACTATAAGTACGAACAAGCAACACTACATCCATTAATAATGCCACGTGTCTGTCATAGTAATGTCCTATGATTATAGCGCCTGCGTGGATTTACACATGATGTGGTGTGTGTGTGCATGCGTGCATGCGATTAGATGTGTGTGTGTGTGTGTGTGTGTGTGTGTGTGTGTGTGTGTGTGTGTGTGTGCGCGCGCGCGGATGTATGTCTGGCTTGCACAACAGTATCCCCGGCGAAACATACAAGGTTGGCTTACCCTCCGATTCTGATGCTGTTACATGATTAAAAAAATCAAAACTATCTGTCCACAGATGCTTGTTTTCGTTACCCTGGCTGGATTTTCACAAGCACAAGTCACGTATCCGCCACACTTGCTGCTAACCTGTGAAGGAGTGGTAAGTTCCAAGTTGGCAAACACATAGAACGAACCCCCCCCCCCAACAAACAAACAAACAAACAAACAAACAACAACAACAACAACGAAAAGACAAAAACAAAAAAAAAGACCACAGCATCCTCTACCCTACCTACCTACCTACCTACACACACACACACACACACACACACACACACACACACACACACACACACACACACACACACACACACACACACTGACACACACACAATTACAGGATTACAAATACATGTATTCATATGCAGCCCGGCTTGTATCGGCTTATATAGCCTCTGACGCACCCTTTTCCTGAACAGTTTCCATGGCTGCCGCCGTCCTACCACTCTCGACGTCTCTGTAACAATAGCGACTGGTAGGATACGCCTGTCTGCAAAAAGACGGCCTAAGCGCTTATGAAATTCATGAGCCTTAAGCCTTATTTCCAGTTACCGGCACCAGTATGTCGTCGGATGAAACCTTTGCAAATGACGTTCACGCTCGTTCGTGTGCAGTAGTGGGTTTGAGCGTGGGCCGGCCGTTGTGTTGAATTAAAGAGGCTCTTGGTAGTCTGAGCAGTGCATGCATTGTCAATTACATTACATATACATGTTACAGTACGTATGCGTGTACATGTGTATATGCCGTAGGTATGGCATGTAGGTATGTACAAGTACGCATTTTATATGTGTGTGTATGTACTATGTTACAGTACGTAGGTGTGTACATATGTGTATGTATGTCTGTACAAGTGCGTATTATGTAGGTATGTGTATGTATGTATGTATGTATGTATGTATGTATGTATGTATGTATGTATGTATGTATGTATGTATGTATGTATGTATGTATGTATGTATGTATGTATGTATGTATGTATGTATGTATGTATAGAAGATGCATGCATATGATGTACCGTTTGTATCTTTTTCTATTCTATGCCCCTAGAGGGTAGAATAAAACTATTTGAACTTGAGTGGGTGGGTGGGTGTTTGGGGTTTAACGTCCTTTTCCACCACATTGGGTGATATCAAAGACGGGGCAACGATGAAAAAGCCAGCACAAATATTTGGCCCCAGCCGGGATCGAACTCACGACCCGAGCATTAGAAGTCCAACGCCCCCGTAGTGTAGTGGTTAGCACTTCGGATCATGGACCGGGAGACCCGGGTTCGAGTCCCAGCCGAGGCAAGCGGGATTTTTCCTACCTAGGTCGGCTCCTACCCAGAGCGGGTGTGCTATGGGCCCGATGGGGAGGCTGTTGCCACACAGCCGAGTTTCACCCACTTCACGGGTGCGACTTTGGGGGTGCTTCCCTTAGTATGACACGTCTGATGATGTGGATGATTAAACGGCCGGCACCGCAGGTGCCGTAGTTCCCGGGCCTTGTTAATGCCGGGATATTTATGACAGGAAGCGCGGAATGCGGCCCTGTCCCGCAGTCCCAAACCACATGGACCTCCATAGCATCATCTTACTATCATCCTCATCTCCATCATCATGCAAAATAAAAATTGTCCCAGCTTCCGAGTCCTCCATGGGTTCCACCCATGACCTGGGAGGAACACCACTGGAGTTGGCAAAAGAGTTGGGGCAGCAAAAAAAAAAAAAGAAGAAAAAAAAAAAAGAAGTCCAACGCTCTACCATTCGACCACCCCGGCTCCCCTATTTGAACTTGAACTTGAACCCTTCAAAAATCATTGTTTGAAACAGATATATGTGATGTCTGGTGAATTTTAAAGCATTTTCTAGGGTGTCATAAGCGACGTTGTGTTTAATAAGAATATAATAGCGTTTTTCTTGAAATTTTGCGTTCGTGTCACGTAGCCTTCAGTGGCATGGAAGGTTGCCAATGTCACTTCCGCCAATCATCTCCAACAATGAACAGCAGCCGCCATCTTTGCGACCACCCATTTCAAAATTTGCTCGTAGTTTGCTCACCGTTGTTGCAGAGGTCTTTACGAGACTTGAAGGAGGAAGCTTGAGACTATGGGGGTTTCTTTTTTTTTTGTCACCCTATTCTTGATTTTCTATTAACTGGACAAGTTCGTCAAATGATGTTCTCCTTAATCGTAAACTGTTCCCGTTTCAGTCGTGTGGCGCACTTGAGACCTGCAGAATCGTACGTAACTGCACAACAGCGCAGAACGGCGAAAAGAAATGTGAAACGTCAGAGAAATGCGTCCGTAAGTATATATATATATGTATATATATATACTGACTTTACAAAACGAACAAAGTCATGCTGGCTCCACACATCCCCGAAAGAGTTTTGAAATGGATGAACCCACGTTGAATAACTAGAAAATACACTCCTTGAAAACTGTGAACAACTATTATTATTAACAAGACATGGATCCCAAATTTTCGGGCCCTCCGCGGGTCCTTCATCAGGGGAATACGAAATACAAAATACAAAATAAATGACGTCAGGGTTATGACGCAATCCTTACGTCAATAATAATGTTCTTGTTCTTTCACGTGCTCTCTCTCTCTCTCTCTCTCTCACTCTCTCTCTCTCTCTCTCCCCAACCCTGAGAAGATCTGCAAACTGTACACAAATTACTGGATTACTGGACCGAAACCTCTCGCTGATGCCTGTCAGATTCCATCCTTATGTTCAAGGAGTGTATTTTCTAGTTATATATACATATATGTGATTATAGATCTACCGAGTAATGTTTCACACTTTACAAAATACGTTGATGTTGTCGTCGTTTGTCCCTTTGCACCAAAATTGCAGTCAACCAGGTAGCCCTGTGAACTATCGCACTATCACCGCAATGGATCTTTATAGGGCGCTCGGTTGTCTAGTGGTTAGGACTTCGTCACAAATGCGAGAGGTCAGGTTCGAGTCCTACTTGGGCTGAGAACTTTTCTCTCGGCCCGTGTGTGGCACTGTTCATTCGGGGATTCACTCTGGGTTCACCGGCTTTCTACCTCTCTGCTTCGGAAATGTTCAGCCCACAAAATTTCAGATAAATGCAATTCTAAATTCCGAAACGTAAATTGCTGAGCTGACCCTTCGCACTACGTGATTGTATCATGTTCATGTCCGGTGTGTGAGATAATGCGTGTGATTCATGTGATCGTGCGCGTTGGGTTCAGTTTGAGGCGCTTTGAGCGAATTCAAGAAATTGGGTAAAGCTCGTACACAATACACAATTATTATTATTATCAGTAGTAGTAGTATATCAGTTTGTGCGTCCGGCATATTTACACACTGTGTTGACCTTGCAATAATTTTTTTTTGCCTGCCCCAACTCTTTGCCAGCTCCAGTGGTGTTCCTCCCAGGTCATGGGTAGAATCCACGGAGGGCTCGGAAGCTGGGACAGTTTTTATTATGCATGATGATGGAGATGAGGATGATGGTAAGATGATGCTATGGAGGTCCGTGTGGTTTGGGACTGCGGGACAGGGCCGGATTCCTCGCTTCCTGTCATAAATATCCCGGTATGAACCAGGCCCGGGAACTATGGCACCTGCGGTGCCGGCCGTGTAATTATCCACATCATAAGACGTGTCATACGAAGGGAAGCACCCTCAAAGTCGCACCCGTGAAGTGGGTGAATCTCGGCTGTGTGGCAACAACCTCCCCATTGGGTCCATACCACACCCGTTCTGGGTAGGAGCCGACGACCTAGGTACGACAAATCCCGCTTGCCTCGGCTGGGACTCGAGCCCGGGTCTCCCGGTCCATGGTCCGAAGTGCTAACCAATACACTACGGGGGCGGGTGCAACAACTGTTTTTTTTTTTTTTTTTTTAAATCCAAGGTGTCTTTGTGGAACATGTATAAACTGTCGGCATTTGTTAAACTGTTTTGTGAGGACCAGGCCATTACTAGTTAATTACATGTACTAATAAATTATAATAATATGAACTACACGAGGAAGGTTGTGAGGTGTTGATGGAAGTGCGGCCTGGACCCGATATATAGTCTTCCTTTGGCCATCGCGGATGCCTAGTTACAGAATTTGCTCAGAACACAAAGTTGTTGATTTGCGTTAAACAGTGATGGATCTTTGTCAGGAGTAGGTAGTAGGTACGCACAGGATTCTAACGGTGAATTAGCGTTGAGTATTGACACAAGAGAGTGCAGTACGGCTTCCGTGTACTGCCTATGTATAGGCAGGGTGGGTGGGTGGGTGTTTGGAAGTTTAACGTCCTTTTCCACCACATAAGGGTGATATCAAAGACGGGGCAACGATGAAAAAGCCAGCACAATATTTGGCCCCAGCCGGGGTTCGAACTCACGACCCGAGCATTGGAAGTCCAACGCTCTACCATTCGACCACCGCGGCTCCCTATGTATAGGCAGACTTTAGAGTTTCGACAGTAGCTGTGCAAGTCTAAGGGCAGCAACCAATAGCCAGAATCAGCCAACGGGAGACACAGTTCAATACCCTGGTCTCCGCCTTCGATTTTGCGCTTCTACGCGCGTTTGTCATAGCTCAACCCTGTTCCGGGTCCGTCGATACTCTAGGCCCCTACGACGACGGCCAAGTTGGGCTAACCGAAACCGAGCCGAGCTAAGTGATACCTAAGGAGGAAAAAACCCAAAAATACTCAGTGACAACGAAAGTGGACAGTTGCGAACAACTTTGAGGTCCCCGTGTTATTTCACAGTGTGCACAGAAGCAGTGAAAACTGTCGCATTCACCAGCACAGTACATTCTCAGCCTGTTTCGAGATTATTGCCTGCATGAGTTGTCACCCGTGCGTGCACAGACCCGCAGCATGCATGCATTATTCATGGCAGCTTTGTGCTCTGCCACAAAAAAAAAAATAAAAAAAAATGCGTGCTTGTCACAAGGGAGACAAAACTAGAGGTTTTAACCCGATACATTTACATGTGTGAGTTCGAATGCTTTCTGTAACGGCTACAATAAGTACAATAAAAATAGCAACAACAACAACAACAACAACAACAACAGCAACAAAACAGAGCCACATTGGATGCAGTCGCTTTAACTAATTTTGACATCTTGTGATCTTCTCGTGATATAAACATTAGTGATTCATCCCCAACGGTTCAATACCTTATCTTGGGATGTGTGTGGGTAGGTGTGGGTGCTTGTGCGAGTTCGGAAGATGAGATGTGTGTGGATGTCTGTATGAGGAAGGAATCAGGATATATATATATATATATATATAGAGAGAGAGAGAGAGAGAGAGAGAGAGAGAGAGAGAGAGAGAGAGAGAGAGAGAGCTGTTGTCTGTGATCTGTATCCTGTGTTAGGTCTGCCCCTCCATTTTAATTGTTACTCTTCGTGCTTGTTTAACATAGTTAATGTGAGGCAATGCCAATGACTATTTCTTGAATTGTGTATCAGCCAGTGACTGAGTGTGTGATGTATACATGTATGTCGGTTTTGTATTTCCACGGTATGTTGGTGTATGCATGTGTTTTTATTAAGAGGAGCAAACCAAATTCTTCTTTGTAACTAAGAAGCCAATACATTTATCTTATCTTATCTTCAGTACTTCGCGATCAGCCGATCGACCCACTACACAATTACAACACGGCGTGTCCCGGAGGCTACAGCTCCCTTCTAGACCTGAAGAATGGTGTCTACTCACAACTCTTCTGTGGCAGCGAAATGCTGGCTCTGGGAGAGTACTGTCCCTTTACCACCACGTGTTACCAGCACCAGGAATCGGGAAAGGAGGTCTGCTGTGAAACACGTGGTAGGTCTATTTTGCTGACCATTTTTGTTGTTGTTGTTGTTGTTGGTTTGTTCCTGAGTTGTTTTGGTTTGCATTTTGAGGTAAGCCCTTCTATTTGTTTTTTTTATAAATATTTTTTTCGTATCGTTCCATCATCCCAGGGTGAAGTGTACATGTAGTGTATGAAAGGTAAAGCTGTTTGAGTAAAAGTCATCAGATTTATCCCGCCGACACCCCCTCCCCCCCAACCCCCCCCCCCCAACTGAATAAAATAAAAAGAGAGACAGAAAAAAAGGAGAAAGAAGAAGAAGAAGAAGAATGAAAGGGAAGAAAACCCCATAGGGAAATGTGACGTTACTTCAAACGTCTTTTTCCTTCCGCCGATACACACCTACATCTAAACCTTGATGGTACAATTACATGTCAGTGTTTTAGTATCAGTAATTCCGCAATATCAGTTATAAAAAAAACAAGGATGTTAATGCGAATCACCTATAAAGAGAAATCGTGGCTCTTTTCTGCTGCCTCAGGAAACGTTTCCAGGCAAGACTGATTTTCAACAGGGACCTCAATAATATTCTGTTTTCTCAACAGCATTTCCCACCATACCAAGAAACGCAGCCGTCACCGCTGCACCATCCACCACCCCTCTTCCTGCCACCACCCCCTCTGCCACCCCGGTGACCAGTTCCGGATCTGCCACCACCCCCTCTGCCACCCCGGTGGCCAGTTTCGGATCTGCCACCACCCCCTTTACCACCCCGGTGACCAGTTCCGGA